>JARCZZ010036363.1:0-30614 GCA_030323915.1 Brotogeris chrysoptera | reverse complement strand
CGCCGCCGCGGCAGGTTTAAAGGGCCAGGCCGAGGTCCCGGCGCCCAACGCAGCACCGCGCAGCGCTCGGCGACGGGAGGTGGGGGGGGGGGTTGAGAACGCGGGCTCGGCGCCCCCCGCCCCGCATACATCCCCGCCCCGCCGCCGCTGCACGTGGGCGCCCCGCCGCCGATCGGAACAAAGGCGGCCGCGCCGGGGCCGCCCTTGCACCGGGAACGGGAACGCGAACGGGCCCACCGTGCGCCGCTGGCGTTCCGGCCGCGGGCAGCCGCCGGGAGCGCGGCCCCTTCTTTCGCCGGCGGTGCGGGGCCGCGCCGCCGGCGGCACACGGTGCGGCGAGTTCGGCGCCTCCAGGGACGGCGGCCGCCTGGGTAAGATGTGGGCGGTGTAACCCGGCAGCGGGTCGGAGCTTTCCTGCCGCGACGGTGACAGGCGCGGGAATGACCTCTTCTGGAGAGCCTTGCCCCGACATTGTTCCGTGAGCGCGGCCGGGCTGCGGTCTACAGCCCTTCCCCAACTCCCCAAGTAGCGTGTCCCACACCGCCTTCTCCCTCGTTTGGCGTTTGGTCCTCTCCCGTGCGAACCGCGGTTCGGCGCCCGTTAGCTGTGGCACACGGAGATCGCCACAAAGGCCAGGGAGGACCCCCATTTCTGTGCGTTCCCCAAAGAAAACGCTCGCACCTGGGCACCATGTGCGACTTCGGCATTTCCCCCCCCCGTGCCACACCTCTCTCAAGTTCTTGCGCTTTGATTGAGAGAGAGCTACTCCTATAACTGTCTCCTCACATCCTCGGGGGTGGACAAACACAAGAGAGCTCTTGGAAAGGGGGAAAAAAAAGAAAAAGAAAGCTACATTTTCATATATAATGCTGAAGAAGGCAGAGATACCGCTGCAATGTTTCTTGTATTGCCTCTCTAGATACATCTGTCACGATACCTTATAAAGTCTTAGCTGTCCACAGATAAATAAACATAATCAGGCAAAAAGTTACTCCACTCAAACACACGCAACCATTGATGAGCGAGGACTGTGCTGAGGAGGCAGCTGAGTTATTTTCTGTGGAATAGGAAAAGTACACTGCAGACAGATGGGCTAAAGAAAGAGTAATCCTAGAACACTTCTTAAGGCTGAAAATATTCCCAAAGTGTTCCTAATCCAATCACAAGCCTCCCAAAGCCTGCTCCCCTCCCATCTCCAAAAGGAACCAGCTATGGAAGATGGACACAGTCCACCTGTTAAATCTCACAGCTATCAGAAAAGTCGTGTAGTCCCAACCATACTTTGTAAAATACTCAGTTTCCATCACACCATGAAGAAATCCACAGGGCCCTACATCTCTTCTGTACATCAAAAGATTAAGCTGCTGTATGAGATCTGGATTCCAAGTGGAGGTTGTAAAGTCTGTTAAGGTTTGCAGCAACTTTTATAGCATCCATTAATCTCTTTGAAGCATATTCCTGTATCCATTTCTTCGAAGAAAGTGCTACATGCAATTGCTAAAAGCGTATAGCTCCAAAATTCCCGTTCCACAAATTCATCCTGCATGGGCTAGCTAATAATAGTTCCATTAATCTTCCCTTGAGTAGTTCTGCTAACAATACCATAGTATGAAGAGTCTTTACCTACAGCCATAAGCAAATAAACTTCACATGGGAGCAGTGCTCCTAAAATCACTCTGAAAACTGTCTGAATAAAAAAGGACTTGGAACTTGCACTGTGCCCTGTACAACAGTTTGGGTCTTTCTAGGGATGTCTGCCTACAGATTCACTATCACAACAAGAATTAGTCTCGGAGATCTGAATGACTCTTGGTCTTTTCCTTATTTGAAACTGTCTTGATTCCCTCCTTAACGAGATGTTCTTAGATTCTAAACCAGTGTGGTATTCCTGATGGCAGCTCTGGGGATACAAGCCTGTCTAGACTAATACAAAGACTTGTTCTTACGTCATTTATACCCAGAGTACACAGGTAAGCAACATGACATCCAGAACCCAGAAAGCCTGACTTCCTCAAGTGACTGGTGTAAGCTGAGAAGCCAGAAACAGTTCTTGGTTTTGTTACAGATTCCTTCCCAAAAGAGATGTGGTATCTGGGCCTTCCACTGTTCCAATCCATCCCCTGACAGTATGGATTATGGTCCAGTGCAAACACCAGTGAATATAACTGCATAATTCATTGAAGACAATCCGGCAAAGTTACTGGAGTGGCGATGACCTACTTTCCACTAGCCTTGGCCTGAGATTGAAGCTTTGCTCTATCAACAAAGGTATTACTTGTCAGTCCTTCTTTTTTTTTCCTTTCTGGAAGCATTCATACTAGGGTAGGAAAAAATCTATAAATATAAAATAAGGCCTGGTTTCCACTCTCCATGATCCTACAAACTCAAAATTTCCAAAGAAATTGGAGGAATTTCCCATAAGATTAAGAAGAGGAGAGTGAAAAATAAGATGGAGATTTTGTTACCTAACCCAGAACACTTATAAAGAGGCCGTTTGTTATTCTGTAGTCAGTGTGATGACTTGTAGAGGGTTAAATGGCCTCTGTTCCCAGAAGGGATCTTATTAAATTGTGCAGTTTAACAGCAGCAACAATGTTTTGCATCAGAAGACAGAGCTCCAGGTTGCAGCAAAGTATCTTCTAAAAAGCCAGAAAATCACAGGTTAAATAGGCCTTGGAGATTCTAAACAGCAGCAAGGTACCCCCTTTCCTTGTTCACTTCTTCATCTGTCTCCTTTCTCAAAAGCCTGTGGATGCAGAAGAATCACACTATGTACGCACCATCATAAGGAGATGTCACCTATGGACAGCAACCTAACGTAACCCATACGTAACTATATCTAACTCCCACTTGTGGAAATCTGGGAGCTCAGATGGTCTCAACTGTTAGTGCACTACACAAAGAGAGAATATGTAGGTTTTTTCCAAGCTGCTACTTTTCCTTGAAGGTCTGCAATGCAGTCTGTGATAGGAGGTGTGTCACTGACTTTACAGTGCCTGCTCGCCGTGTTTTCTCCACCCCAGTTCTCACGGAATGCAATCTACTCAAGAGGGATAATAAGGTGAGTTTAAGGCCCTGGCTCAGGGGGAGCACCAGTGGTGTGTGACTTCGAAAGATGTCTCAGGCCAGGGATGGGAGACCAGATGGCGAAACTCAGAATTTGAGTCCATTTCCTCAGTTCTTCGTGGAGCTCACAAAGAGCTCCTTAGAGACCCCTCCAGTGCCAGAAGATACCATGTCTGTAAGGGTCACATACTGGTTGGGAATTTCACCTTTTCGGCCAACCAGAGTAGCTGAAGATACCTACATAGTCAAAGGCTGCAGTGGGTACTCACGGAACTGGGAATCCTGATGCTCTGTTCTAGAAACCAATCCTCTCAGGAGAAGTACATTTTGCAAAAGTCTGTATTTGTGGGAAATGTGAACTTTTGTTTATCATGGTTCTTTTTGCATGGACTCCCTCTGGTCTCTGGGGATACAAAGAGAGAGGCGGAGGAGAGCAGGAACAAGAATCTTGAGCACACCTATCAGAAGGGCCGGGATGAATCGCCACTCTTCTGCTCATTTCTTTTCATCCAACTGGTAGAACAGCGGCTGCTGCTTCATAATCAGCAATCTGCAGATGGCTGGGAGAATGCTTTAGGGAAGCATGACTGCGGCTGACAAACAAGACCCAGACGAGAACATTAAGGCTCACTCTCAGGCTTCATCTGCACTGGGGAATTTTCTTCCCTCCTCCAAATTCCCACTATTGCTAATACGAATGCAGCTGCACAATTGTTAGGGATGTTGGGAGTCATAATATATGAGTTTTCATCTCATCAGCCATTTGCAGTACTGTGTCAATTAACCCTCCTCAGAGCAGGGTTAACTGATACAGTGCTGAAAACGGCTGCTGGAGCTGAAAGCTGTCTATACTAAGGCTCCCATTGTTGCTAACCCTGGTGCAGCTGCAGTGGAATCAACCCATGTGGGATCATTTTGGTAACAATTCTCCAACCTAAAAACAGCCTAAAAAGGCAACATAGCCAACTTATGGGCCAAAGCATGCTTCCGCTGCCCCTCAACAGCTATGCAACTAAGCTGTCACCCTTCATAATCAGGTTTTTCTTACAGTCCTTTCAGTCCAGGGGGTACCTTTTGTATTTCTGCATGAAATACTCAGTAGACTTCTTCTTGGCAAACTGGTGTTCCTGTCACCTCCATAGGTGACTGCCCCTGCTCATTAGCTCTCACTAGCTCTGAACATGAAGATGCATTGGGGAAGAGCTGGTTGTCTGGTGGTGTCTTTTCATTTGATCCATGCATTCATTAATTCAAACCAAAATTTGCCCTTTCGCTCATGGAAACTTTGTGATTTGGTGTTTATTTTTCATTTCTCAATGCAGATCTAGTGCTTTGGTTTATGACTGGAGATTCTTGTTCACCAGCAGTTTTGCTTTTTCTGATGCTAACAAGAAAAACCTTAGTTACTCAGAGCAGCACTGTGAAAGCTCAAGCTGATTTTTGGTGGAGTAAAGTTCTATATCGAATGAGCACAGTTGGCAGAATCAGTCCCACTTGTTTCCATGTGCTTTAGGAAGCAGTTATGAAGCAGGCTGGTCAAATGGGTGTTTCACCTCTTGCTGAGTAAGGCTAATGCTTACAAAAAGCCACTCTCTATCCTTCTCCCACGTCCACATCCAAAACTAAACCAAGGAGGTGTTGTTTTGCATTTATTACACTTCTGAACAACTATTTATCAGACAGATGATGGCAGTCAGGGTTTTTTTTCAGTGCAGTTTGCAAGTGTGAAAATACTGAAGTCCAAACTCAGCAAAACCCTCAGTGAAAAACTCCAGCTCACTAAAGGCCTTGATTAATGACAAGCAGGTTTCAATTCATGCACAGCATTTTATGCAAATACAGAACACAGATATATGCAGAATGGTGAACAACTGCATTTGCCTACAGATATCTACAGAGGCTCTACCTGCCCAGGGGCAGACACAGAGGGGATGCTGTCCACAGCCTACCAGCAGTGGGGGTGAGCTGTGGGGCTCAGCTCAGGGTGCTGGGATGTTGAGCAAAACCTGATGTGGCAGAAACTTGGATACAGCTGGGTGTTCTGAGAAAGGGGAAAAGAACTGGCTCGCTCTTACTTCATCTCTGATGCTGCTGCTGTGGCTGTTTCTCTCTCCCAGGGATGCCTTTGGACAAACTGAGGGAGTAGGCAGGGTAACTGAGCTGCTGCAAAGCAGGTGTGACAGCAGCCTGTGGAAGGAAGGAGGAATGTATTGAATACCCCTTTAGCTCAGATTTTGCTATGGGATGCATGACAAAGTTCTCAGGTCACAGCTGTCACACAAGGAGCCTGCCTCTTGGTAAACATACTTATGTATTTGCTTAAATGGTTTGAATTAATCTCCTGAAAGGTTCTGGTAAAAATGCTAAACAACTCCCATCCCAAATCCCAGTGGAAGTGGATTTCTCATCTCTCTTAGCCCCTTTTCTCTTCAATATTAGGGTCAGTATCTCGAATATGTTTTTGTATGAAACTCTGATTAAAACTACTTAAGACTGGCTCATTTTTCTCTGCAATGAGTTCAGTTATTTCCTTTTTATACCTTCCAGAATTTACTATACCATATCTAAATATTGGCTGCAGTCCACATGTTTTAGATCATTCTCTATAATGGTCCTGTTGTTATAGAATCCTTTGTGTGTGTGAGAGAGAACATGCATATGTGTTGGAAGCGAGGCAGGGTGCATATAATTGTTTGGAAAGAGAAATCAGTGTATATTAATTCCATAAGTGATTTCTGAACTGATAACATAGAAGTGGTAAAAATAGTGAGCAGTGAAATTACATACCTCTAGTGCATTACCTTGTATGTGTGGTGAATAATACTTCTGAACCCTATACACTACTCTATGTATATTCTAGTACTAAAATGACTCATTCACTTTTCATTGCTATATAATTTTAAAGATCAGATTTATTGTCGTCACATTTCCTCATTTTTACTTATGTCCTAAATGTTGATCCTTCAAACTGAGCCATACAATGTGTTAATTGATGTTAAGTTACATAAAGATGGAACTAAGGCAGCAGTTGAAAGCCCTTACTCATTGCACAAAAATCTCATTACCTGCTGAAGACCATACAGAGAATGCACACATGTAGGATATGTTAGTGATCTAGGGGAAAAGCAGGATCTGATGCTTGGATTGACAAATCAACCAAAAGACCAAATAACCAAAAGAAAAAAGCCCTTTTTCATTCAGTGTCACAATGTATGCACAGAGCTCCTGAGGATTTAACTACGAAATGCCTCTCTATTCCCAGGACAAAATGAAATGAGTAGTCCTGACCTCGTGGACACCTTTGGCTCTTGACTGTGACTATAGAGGATACATGTAAGTGTATAGAAAGAAGTAGAGGATACATGTAAGTGGCAAACAGAGATCATCAACCTACAGCATGTCCATTCCCCGCATGGACTATTTTATGGCCAGCAAGAGTCACTTAGCTCACAGCACCTCAGATAAGCCAGTTCACACTTGCAGCAGGCTGAGTGCCCTCACAGTTGTGTTCACGGAGACACCACTGCATGGCAAAGTTGCTCCCAGCTTTCTTTTAGCTTCTCCTTGTGGACCAGTCCAAAGGCAGTCTGCTGGCTAGGTAAATTTAGTCCACTTTCCCATGTGGGAGAAGTTCTCAACCCCCCCGAGCAGAACAGAGGCACAACCTCCTGCGCTAACTACTCCACTCACGTCCCACCCTGTAGAGCCCTGCTTCAGGGATTAGGCAGTACAGAGGGCTGAGCAGATACCCTTTTGTGCAGGAATGAGTTTCACCCAAAGAGAGTGTACTTAGTGCCTATGATTTTTTTCCCCACAAGCTAAGATAAATCTCTGCTTTGGCCCATTAACAATTCTCATATTTTTAATGAGAATTATTTTGTACTGTATTTTCTTTGGAAATAACAGCAGTATAGTTTGTGTGAAATACAAACAAATGAGGGAACAATTTTTACCTAAATGTATGAATAGCATTTTGCAGTTTGTCATTGTGATATATTTATCTTTTGAACTTTAAGTGAGCTCAGCTGAAAGAAATGCTTCTCTTCAGCACATGACTGGAAAATATATTACACCAGAGAAGTATATTGCTGTTTCAGTTTAGAAATTAGCGGCTAAATATAATTTTCCACTATACTTACTTTCACAAAGTATGTAGTAAATTATTTACATTACAGTAAATTCTTAGTGCATATTCCAAAAGGTGGTAAAATCAGCATTCTCACTCAAATTAATGGCTGTTTTGTGAATGTGCATTTAAACTAAGATTCTTAAGATCTTTTGCTGCCTGCTGAAGCCTTGTAAAACTACTGTAACATGGCTAGAACAAAACAAATTTGTCAACAAAATGAACCCTGGGGGAAGAAGAAATTGGTATGGAGCAGAAAGATAAGAGACTGGCCGGGAAAGCAAGGACAGTTCACAGCAGAGGAAGGTTTGGGTCTGCTGCATGTATGACACCCATCTTTTAGTGGCACGTATGTAGTTAGTGGCGCGTGGTAGCTGCTGTGTGTAGGCTTTCTGACTGAAACCTCACACAGATCAAGAGATGCTGTGGTTCCGGCTGGGCAGGAGCAGCGCAGTGCCCCGGCTCCCTGGCAGCGCTGCCTTCATGCACGTCTGCGCAGGTGAGTCCCTCCCTGCTTGTGAGCTGCCCCGGCAAGCTGCTGCCACAGCAGCAAAGTCATCCAGCCTGTGCCTCGCTGCTTCCCTGCCCCTGAAGGGGCTTGGGAATGGGGGGAGAGCTGGCTTTGAGCTGAACGAACTCTTCCGGCTGTGGCAGCTGCTCCCAGCCCCCATTTTGCCCGGGGGTCATTTGCCTGTCACATCCCAGACATTGTAACCCTCCCGTGATGGGAGAGCAGCCAAGCAGCCATCAGGAAGGGCTGGGGCCGGGTGCGAGCTGCGGCTGCTGCCAGTGCAATTCGTCTGACACACACACACGCACAGCCCCGCTCCTTGTACGCTCCAGAGCTGTACCCAGGGAAGGAGGCTGCTGGAAACAGGCTGCTGGCCTGATAAATGGTCCTGTCCGCCACAAAAGCTGGCGCTCCGTAGCCGCAGCACCTGTTTCCTACAGCAGGCGCTCATCGTGTTGCCACACTGCTCTGTTTCTCTGTTAATTACATTGCTTTCTGTCCCATTTCCCCGTGTGCACATACAGAGTGCGAAGGAGGGTCCAGGGCTCGTAGCGCCGGTTGGGAGCTCAAGAAGTGGGGATTCCTCTTTTCCCATGCCCAAGCCTTCATTCCTCTCTGACCATCGGCAAACCATGTGCACCCATCTCTTTGGAGGTGTTTGTATGTCTACATCAAGGCGAGCAAGAATGAAAAGTCTGTGCCCTAATAGGAAAACTCAGATCTGAGTATTCCCCATCTTCCACGGCCGTTATGAGGATGAAGACATTTCTGGTCTACAGAAATTAGGGTCATTCATGGCAGTTGTTCAAAAATCATGTCTCTGAGAGAGGGTAGCGCAAACACTGAGGAAAAGCTGCACGGTTACCTAAGGCAAAGAAACATCTTGCAGTGGTTTTGGTTGTGACTCAGAATTAGCAAAAAGAGGTTTAAACAAATCTTCATACTTCACGTTCTGTCTGAAGATATTCCTCGCCTTTTATTTATTGTTTTGAATAATGACATTAGTGGGAGTTCATTATATAATCACAGGAAAATTAAAACTCTCCAGGGCATGATCTTACCTGTGTAATTAACTGGGGTGGTTAGAAGTACAAAGTGAACCTGAAGCAAAATTTGTACCAGAACCACACCTCATTATGTTTTGCTGCCTAAGTCTGTCATAAATAGAGATGTGTATTACACATCTGCCATTTAAGGTCCATATTATGTGCAGCGTTCTGTTTTATTTGTATTTAAAAACTCAAAACCACACGACGACAAGCCTGCATTACTATTAACTCGTGCCTCAAGGACCAGGGGTGCACATTCACATTGAGACTCAGGTGATATTGCAATTCAGTCACTAGAGAGTTACAAATCGTTTACAGAAGTAGATTGTGTAATTAGCACGCTTAGTTTCAGTCCATGGCATTTCACTGGTGTGCAAGACCAATCAAGCCCTGTATATTCATTCACATTTATTAGACCAAACTTTGTCCTTAGAGCACCACTCCCTCCTCAGCTTTCAACAGCAAATGGCACTAAAATCCCCCGAGTTTCCCAAATCAAACCCAGTTATTTTCTTTCCTTATAATTATTTTTTTCCCCTTTTTTAATGTATTTTTTATTATTATTTTTTTATTATTATTTTGTCCTGGGACACACTTGAGTAAGCAATTCTGTTCTCTTCAGCGACGTTAGTCACATGCCTAAAATGAAGCAGGAGATGATGTGCTTTGCTGAGCGGAATGCAGAGCGCTCCACATCTTTTCAGATTCTCATCTGCAGGCTGAATATATTGACACTTTGCATTTTGTTTTGTTCTTTGGGGCTGCATAGATTGAAGAAAGTAGAATCAAGAGGGAAACTCATGAAACTAGGAACAAAGACTTGAAGTTGGTCTCAGTTTTGATACGGAAGTGGCCACCAATCTGGTTTTGCCGGATTCTGCCACTGCTGCAGGAAGCAGAGAAGATTAGCTGAAACCATCTTAGTTTTGAAGATAGGTAGTGTTGGAGAGAGATTTTATTGCATTAGTACCTCTGTTATGTTAACCTTTAGGGCAAACTGCAAGGCTCTACTAATTTTGCAGGGACTTAGGAGTCTCAATACAGAAACAATGCGGTGAAGACTGCAAAGCACTGGAATATTTGGGAAAGGTAAATTGCTTCTAATGCCATCATTTGATCATTTATTTTCTTCTTTGCGGAGGACAAGCTTCTCAGAATTGTATACTTTTAAAAGAAACCCCTGGTACGTTCAGCAAAATGGATGGCACACCCCCAGCAACCATGTTAAGCCCGTTCTAAAGAAACAATCCATTAATTTCAACCATACTTGAAAGAGCAAAGTCACAAAAATAATTAGGCTCCTACAAGTAAATGGGAGGGATGGTTCTAAATGGCTGCTCCAGCAGGGGGAAAGGTGGGAAGAATTGAGGTGCAATATGTTAAATTTGACAGCAGCCCTTTATCCAATCAGTACAAATGATTGACTGGCCATTTAGATCATGTGCTATTCCAGCCTGGCTGCAAACCTCCTTTTTGTCTGGTAGGGAAAGTGAAATGTGGGATTATTTACAGCAAAAAAGAGAAGGGGAACCAGAGGATAACCAACACCCACAGAGAATGTGTTCAGGCTTCATTAGCTACTCCCAGAACAGTGCATATGGTTGTTCCAGATTTAGTTGTCATTTATGACTTTAGATCATAAATGGGTAGATGGAGAATCCCATAGTAGCTAGAGCAGGAGAGTGTGGGAAATAGTATGAATGAAGCAAAAAGGGATTCAAGTGATCAGTGTTTTGGGGCAGGAACTCCAGTCACAGAAAGTACACATTTTGTTCACACTGGAAAGAATAGAACAATACACATTGAAGAGACATTTATTGGATACAAGAAATATGATGTTGCAAAAAGTAATAAAAAAGGATATATAGAGAGTTATTAAAACGGAATATTAGAGAAGCCAAACCACATTTATGTACTCATTTCCTCTAAGAAATTTTGCTGTGTTTGAAAACTTAGACTTGTCTCTCACAAAAAGTAATCAAGTGTTCTCATGGATTTCCACAGAGCAACACTCTGGGACATTGTGGACAAATAGAACTTAGCAAATGGGTGAGCAGACACAGGTGCAGAGTTACTGGCAGCTGTGTTCTGAGAGTCCAGTCGGTTCTTCGTGACAGTTCTGATTGTGGGATTATTACTAACACGTATTCCCCCTTTCCAGAGAGTTTTTATTGTTTATTTATTTCTGCAATGCTCATTGCTTTCATGAGACGCTCTTTTTAAAGAAGGTGTCTCAAATACAAGCAGGCAAATGGTAGCCCAAAGACATATTCTTTTGAATGTTCATCTTCTCTGGGGTCCATGATTTGCAGGGAGAGGCATCTAGAAGAAGAACTGAGTCTCCTTCCTTCACTTATAATGCCAAGGGTTTTAGCAAAACAGTGGAACAAACCCCTTAGATAAAACAGTACTGTGTCTCTTCTGACATTTTAGAAGAGGTGAATATCTTGGGGGCAAAATTTGAAGTATTTAATTGGTGGTTGTTATTCATTCATTCCTTAGGCAGAACTCCACTTGTTTCAAGGGCTTTGCCTGAGGAACCACCTCAGGATTCAGCTCTTAAAGGATACAAAGTATCTTAAAGACAATCCTAAATGCAACTAGGATCCTTCAGGCCCAAATGAACCATTCCAGGGTCTACAGGCGAGATCATCATAGGTCTTTAAGCAAGAAACGGAAACATCATTGTTTAAGCCTGGGAACACTGGTTAAGGCAACACTCCTCTGCTTTGATGTTCTAGGAAAATGTAAACTAAAGCTGTAATTTGTGAGGTTGAGGATTGATCAAGTTTTCAGAGTGCAAAATAGCCCTACAGGAATCTGGTGAAAGTATCTGAAATTACTGTAGGGAAGAAATTCGATCTTATTTTAAACCTAATTAAAGCCTTCTGCATCTCCACAAAAAAACTCCAAAACCCTGGAGATCTCTGATGATTTACCTCTAGGGAGAATACACAGATACGAATTTTAATAGTGTCTTTTGGTAATGTGGTGGATAAAGACAAATTGATTACAGCAGTCTGGAAAAAAGCAGGTGATGCATTACCAGGGCCACTGGGTTCATGTTTTCTCAGACGGGGTGAAGGCCACCCAGATTGTAAAAGAAAGTTGATATCTTTAAGAGCTTGAGTTCTATGATTTGGGGCTTGATATGGCTTTCTTGTTTCCGGATAGACTGGATTATATCAAAAGAAAAATAAGATGTATGGTCCAAATTCTGTTCTTGTGTACACAAAACCAAATCTAGGTTAAAACTTCTGACATCGATGGATTTGCTCCCTTTTTATACCCAACAGAAGAGCAGTACTGTCCAGATTACAATGATGCCTATCATTATTCGGTATCTGGAGACCCATGTGAAACCAAAAGAGAGTAAAAGTCTGAGAAATCATAACTCTGACCTAAGTATTTCTATATATTTGCATGAAATACCAAGTAGAACTCTCCTGTAGAAGTACCTTATGAAGATACTTGTGCCTGGTCTCAAAGGACATGGTTGCTCAAAATTTGTTTCTGAGAAAACACTGGGTGTACACCCTCATGGAACGTAAAGTGAGTGTACTGTGATAACTATGGGCTCCTTGCATTCTGTTCCTTTCTAGCCCATTTGTCTCTTTATACTGGGACAATTAGATATACACATATGAATATAAAAGACATTTAACTGACATGCATAAGTATCATAGCAGATGGCAAACCAGGTGACAGTACTACTATTGTTTAATTCTCTAGCTTTGAACACTCTAATTTTGTTGATCAGTATTTGGTACACATGGGTATACACACACTAATGCAAGTTTGCACATACGGATCAGATTGGCATGTGATCTGCTTTCAGATCTAGCTGGTTTTCAGTACCAGAGCTAGCCTGCAGCCTGCCACAGAACCATGAGCTTGGCATGCTGAGGAGCCTCACTCATTCCAGTGTGGCATGGTATTAGCCTAGGTTTGAAGAAGAATATGGATCTAATCCAAACAGAAGCTAACTCTGCATACAGAGATGTGGCCCTGGAAAGTTCTGCTCAGATGCATCTATCTGAAAAAAATGAGACACCTGTATGTGTGCCATGGAAAAGCCTGAAACTTCTGCTTCCCAAGATGTGCAGGGCTCTCCTTTATCAGGGCTAGAAATGAAGTGTGCATGGGAAACACTGATAGAATTAGATGTCTTTTAAAACAAGCACAAAGAGCAAAATCCTGAGTTCTCATCCTGTCTGTCAGGACCATTCATATTTCTACATTGATGTGAGGAAGTCCTTGCCTAAAATACAGAACCTACACTGAGAACAAGTGGAATTTTCTCAGCCATTAAGATGAAGTCATGCTTGGTCTTAGATTCTAATTTTCTGTCATGGTTTAACCCCAGCCAGCAACTAAGTACCATGCAAGCACTCTATCCCAGCCAAAACCAGGACAATATACCTTTTGCAATGACACAACTCTTTACAGAGGGAATGGATAAAGTCCAACATCTCCCTCTTTCCAGTAGCCGTTAATCTGGTGGTTAAAGCACCACGCTGGAAGGCAATTCCTTTAGGTGTGAAAGCCCACCAGCAGAGCTGGGGATTGACCCTGGTGTTTTGTGCGGGAGGTGTGTGCGGAAAGTGTTATGCCAAAGGCAAGATGGCTAGGCTACCAGAACTGGAGCTGCATTTCAGAATAAAAATGAGCTGTGTTGAACTCCTGATAGAAAGGTTGTTGATAACCACCTTCAAGGAAGTGCCAGGCTCTAGATGCAGAGCGAATGAAAACAGTTCCTGCAGCCTTGACAAGATCCACTGGGGAGGAGGTTTACAGATTTGCCTGTGTTCTTCAAATTTCTTAACTGTCCAATTCCAGGCATTTAGAGCAGCTCAGCTTGCCAGATGTTTTGGAACCCAGCTCTTTGCCTACTGCAGAGGGAGCGTAGGCATCTAGCACAGAGCCCTGAGCAGCAGATGTTGAATGGCTGGTGTTACGAGAATCAACTTTTCGGCACTTAAGTCCTCGCTAGATCTGGCCTTCTGCATCTGTGAACCATATTAAACACCAGACCAGTAGTTTAAATTCTTTAGCAGTGCTTGCATACCTGAAGGAAAGTCTAGGTCATTTAGCTTGCATTTACAAAGGTGTGCCGGCTTAGCAGCCCTTGTCTGCAAGTTCAAGGTAGCCTGAGAGTCTTGTCCCCTTCCTTTATCTACCCAAGGAACTCAGGATACAAATAGATAGATATTTAGTTTTATTTGGTTTGTGGTTTTCCATGCAAGATTTGAAATTACATAGGTCTATAATGGGAATTTTTCTTCTGAGTCATGCCTTTATATAAATCCTAATTTTTTGGTCCAAATATGAGTTAGAAAAGCCTAGCTGGTATACTGCAAGTTAGTATGCATGATTTGATCAAAGCTCATACTGTTGTATGTTTTAAAATAACTATCTGTCATGCAGTCCTAGTTCTGCATCAACCTTTTTCCTCAACAAAAAGTAGTATAGCCACCCACCTTTAGAACAGCAGCATGGTTGCATCTTGTAACAAGTATCAGCGCATTGTTAAGGAGAAGATGAGCATGCTTTCCTACACAACAGAGTGAGTCTTTGACTTCGGAAACCAAACTGGGAGAGGAGACTACTAGGCACACAAAAACCATATAAGAACAGCCAGCATTTCTGATAGATTTACAAGACTGGGACTTATTGGCTTCAGAGAGTGACAAAAAACCGAGCTAAATAATATTGTGTAATATCTGTTTGTCATGTATGGTATGACTTTACAGCTAATTTGCAATCTGGCAGAGTTTATACAATTAACACAGTGATACAGTTAATATAGAACAACAACAAAAAACAACACAATAAAACTGCCCCCATGACTTAAAGCTGCAAGAATATGGGTTTCCCACAGAGAGTCTGTGACAAAGAGCCTGGGAATGACATTTTTCCCCACTTTTTTATTATTTTACTTTTGAGATAAAACTTCGAGTATTTTCTCCTATACCCATTCCAACCTTGCAGCTGAACTTGTTAGCTAGCTAACCATAACATCCTAGTATCTAGGCTGCCCTTATTAAGTGATGGTGCCAGAAACCGACAGAAAGTGCCATGCCATTGCTTTGCAAATAGCAGGAAGTGACTAAGGAGCATGCATATGAATATGGAGTAGAATGATCTGATCTATGTTGTGTTTAGTCTGATAGCCCATCTCCAAGAATTTCAGCAACTGATGGTCATGAAACCAAGGTATAGGCCATTTTACTGGCACATAATGCTACCTCTGCTCAATTAACTGTTTATACCAGCCACTAATAACTTCTGTTCGGCTTCGTGAGCTGAGAGGTTGCCTCTTTACTGCTCTCATTCTTTGTTTACTGTTTTAAACTGCATATATGTAGTTCTAACAATCTAGTTGCTTTCTTTGTGCTTGCGAAGTTCGTGGTCTGAAACTTGCAGCCATCAGTTCCTTTAGCTAGCTGTTTGCCATGTTAAGCCGTATTTTGCTCCTTTCACAGTTGAGGGTAAGTAGAAGCATCCTATTTATCTTCCCTGCACTGTTTGCTATTGCATACAGCCTGCAAAAAGGCACACAGTAAGCAGTTCCTATTTTGTCATTTGCCTTGGCTGGATCTCCCATCTCACAGACACTCTAACGTATTACCCATTTATGCCCTGCTTTCTTGCTTTTCCAGCCCAGTATTTAGATCTGATTGATGTATCAGTTGCTTTGATTAGCTACAGTGAAGAAAAAAAAGTGCCACGCAGCTGTAACTACCCATTGCTCTCTAAAAAATGTGACCAGCTTTCAAAAGCTATCCAACACTCTGAGAAACTCACTGACGTAAGAGTACTGCTGCCAGAAAACTAACAGGAGCAAAATTAGCCAACTGAGAGTATTCATGAACTACAAGAGAGAACCAGAGACCTGTCTTCGAAGACAGCAGCCGGAGTAATACAATTCTGTAGTATGGTTTTCATGTGATGAACTAGCTGTTCCAAAAGGCAGTATTCTTTCATAGGCTGCCAAAGTTGACTGAAGGAAACATCCAGTCAAAACCTGTAACTTAGGACCAATTTTCCAATTGCTTGGGCAGTTTCCGACTTGTACAGGTAGCAGTAAAGAGCAGTGGATTCATATTACACAGAGCTCAGGTTAAATCTAAACATTGATGAGGGTCTCCTGAGAATTCTCTGTGGGGTTTGCATGTACTTTTTTTCCCCGTTGACAATCCTGGCAATAATCAGCAAGGAGTTCTTTGTTTGCTCCCTGTGGAAAATTTTGACTGGTTTGTGTTTACAGAATCAAAATCAGAATCAGTGAAGACAGACAGGGAAAGCATGAAAACTGATGTGGAGCAAAGAACAAACAGGGAAGTACCAACCTTTGTTGATACCAACAAAACCTTACCCATTAGCCTTTGTTTATTCTCCCCAAGTAGTGTGTGCTCTGTCTTCTCTCATTTCTATCATCTTGCAGATGAGTCAGTGTGAGAAGATCTATCTCTATAAAGCAGGGAATCCATTTTAGTAGGTTGACTGAGTTAGTTGGCTGGTCCTCCCATTGGAGCAATTTGCGAACAGCAGGAGTGTATCCAGCAAAGTGTAGTTCTTCACACAGACCTCCCAAGTTGTCCCATCTCTCCATCAGAGAAACTTTTGTGGGGCCTAGGGAAGGGAGAGTCCTTCTGTGAAAATAAAAATGCCATGTCTAGGTGGAACCCTGGAAAAATTCCACAGAAGAAAAGCTCATTACGAACCCTTTCCCTACGCACTGTATGGCTAATCTGAAATACTAAAGAGGAAGACAAAATATTAGCGGGCAGGAAGAGAGGCTCGGAGTATGTGGGATCTGGATGCTCTTGTTTTCTCTTGTTCAGGCTTCCTAGGAGATCTTGGGTGAAAGACAGAGCCACTGTGCCTCACTTTCTCCTCAGAAAATAAAACTTGATTAATGCTACCAGTGTTCCTCCCAGAACCATCTGGAGAGGTTATTTATTTGGGTCTATAGAAATCTCATGAGGAGGACCAACGTGTTTTTTAAACATATAAAGTAAGCGTGGCACCCACTCCAAATGGCTAGTGCAATGCACAGGACAAGGATTATGGCAGGGGGGGTTGGGACTAGATGACCTTAAGGTCCTTTCCAACCCTAACTATTCTATGTTTCTATGATTAACCTGCGAGCTTAACAGATTTATTCTGCATGATGCAGAGTGTTCCACCCTGAGATGCTGTCTTGCTGTCTGCATGTTTGCTTCTACATATGTACACTATAAAATACATCTTAGATTAGCTGAGCTGTTTATTGGCAGAGACTGAATGTGTTTGGTTGGCAATCATTTTGAAGGTTTCTAAACCTTGGCAGTTCCCCCAGGGAATTGCACTCGCTTCAGTCAATCTTTAAAGATAGCAAGAGGAGACGTACACAAAAGCAGATTTGATGCTGTTAAAACAGTTATATTGGGTTGTGCATCTGACTTGGCTTTCAGGAAAATAAAATGGTTTATATGGGAAGGGTGGGGAATGACTTAAAAGTGCATGTTATGCACCTGGACTATTAAGCTGTTTGTGTTCCTTAATACCTGGTTTCTGTCTCCAAAAATGCACACAGGAGTATTTTCAGACTAAGGATATGTTATAGTCTCTCATCAGTTATACAAGTGGGACTGAAAAATACCAGGTTCTCACTACTTCTTTGCTCAAATGCCTGTTTCAATAAAGATATGAGTTCTGGGAGCACTGTATGACTTCATGCATTTCTTTCCAGAAGTAATGATAAAGAAGTAACATGAAAGACCAGCCCAAACAAAATCTTTGAACTGGAAGATGAACCAGATAACAGATATATATTTTCCTATTCATTTCTATTTGTGCTTGCATATTTTTGGCAGAGCAAGTGCTCTCTTGAGTTCCCAGATGCCCCATTCCATTGGAAATCTTAAAGGCACAACCTAGTATATGGGCAATTTTTTAAGGACAAAGGAAATGTGTAAACAGCAGCCTGTTTTGCTCTGAAGCTGTAGAGCACCTACGGATGAGCATTTCTGAGTGCAAACAACTTTTACACTACATTTGCTTTATATTTAAGAAAAACATTTGCATAAAAACTTGCCAGGATGTGCGTTAGTCAAAAGGTATTGTGCTCCCTAGAAAGAGCCAGGGAGGGAGAATATGAACTGCAACATTCCCTGGGCTTCTGCAGTATTGCAGCTGCTCTCAATTAAAGTGAGAGGTGGTTTCTAGGGACCGTATCTATGATATTTATCTTCCAACCATATTTTTATTATTTTGCAATGATTTCATGAATTGCAATTGCAGCTTAAAAAAGGGGTGTTACAGTAGTGACCATATTGTCTGCGTATTTCTTCCGCTGAGAATCCCAATACACATTACGTTACTGTCAGATATTTAAGGTACAGCTATCTATAAAGTATCAGAACATGAACAAGGCTTAAATAATTAAATACACTATATCTGCAGGAAGCACCCTCTATTGAGGGACAAGAGGAGAGAAAATGTTTGTGCTTTCAGGAACCTAGTGAAACATACTGGCAAACCACTGTCAGTAGTTTATGCACAGTGCAAATCAGACACAGACAAGCATTGTATTTAAAACCCTAAGTAACTGATGGTGTTTCATCCTGCTGCATAATTTTTTTCCATCCCCCTTCTTCTGAAGTTGATGGGGGACTTCCATAGAATCATAGAATCAAAGAATAGACAGGGTTGGAAAGGACCTTAAGATCATCAGCTTCCAACCCCCCTGCCATAGGCAGGGACACTTCCCACTAAATCATGTCACCCAAGGCTCTGTCCAACCCGGCCTTGAACACTGCCAGGGATGGAGCATTCACAACTTCCCTGGGAAACCCATTCCGTGCTACTTAGTGGCCAGCTTGAGCATTAACGTGAAAGGGTTGAAAAGGGACATTGTGTAGAATAAAATCCACTAATCAATTCTAATTCAATCCCAAATAGTTCCTAAAAGTGGGTCTATTAATATTTGTCTATTTTTTACTTGTCACCTGTAATCACTGGTTGAGGCATATGGTGAGCTGTCAGAAGCCCTGTGTTACAGCATGTCTCTGCCTTGGGCTTCTTCCCTGACTCTGAATGATTTTTTAATATCTGTGTGAAAGGGATGGTCACAGCCAAAATTCCTTCCCTCTGCCCTTTTCTCTCCACAGCAGTGGCACATTGTTACCCCTCTTGTATGCATGTAAAGTTCAACCAGGTAGCTCTATTAGCTGCTAAGTAAGGTGAAAATAACCACCTCATGCTCATGATGTAAGGTGAAAAGGAAGCTCAAAACCAAGACTGAAGTATAGGGTTCTTTTATCCAAACACCATCATTCCACATTGTCAAATAGCCTCTCAGGTATTATCCTGCAGCTCAAAGCATCCACAGAGTGGGTATCTATTGCCTATCTGGGCTATGGCATGCTCAGTCCCATGCACAGAAACCAGACAGTATCAGTTCTTGCAGACCCAGAGGGCATGGGTACTTCTGCTGAAGTGACCTTTTCAGGCAGACGTGAGGGATCACAATGAGCACAGTTGGTGAATCTGAGTTTGTAAGCCACCCTGTCTTGTTACTTGGATGACACCACCAATGTGTCCTAAGAACCTAATCAGGCTAGTCCCCTGCCAGGATTATAATGATGGTTACAGAACACAAAACACAAAAATCACATCTCCAAAGCCTGTAGTAGGTTCAATCACTCAATCACACAGGAAAGAAATATTTTACATTTTGGACTGCTTTTAAGGAATAGCCCTGCCAGCAAAACCGCAGAAACATCAGCAAGCCCATCATTTGACCTATATGAGCTTTGTAAAACTGCATTAGTTTGGTTCACAGGGCTTTAAAGAACAGGGTTAATCCACAAATGTTTCCCCAATATAAATATAAATTATCCCACCTACTTGGTCAGAAGACAGTGTAGTAGATATGCACATACAATCAGGCATACCCATATTTGAATGGTTGAAAACACTCTCTTTTCACATAGCAGCCACTACAGAAGAAAAGGTAGTGATCACAGGTTACCAGTGGGAATGAATGAAGGCATTCTTGGTAAACCCAGCAGTCCAATGTGACTATTGTTAGCCAGTTTAATATGAAAAGATCACTTTTTAAACCTGTGTGCTGCATTATTCTATATTAATATTGAAATAATCACTTTGAATTACAGCAGAACATATCACAGCTGCTCCTGTGCTGTAACTGAAATGTTTGTGAAGATGGAGTAGTTGAAAATTTCTATATTCCAGAAGAAGGGACAAGCGGAAGAAACAGGGAAGGCAGCAGTCTGTGGTTTCGGATGGCCCTGTCCCTTTTTCTTGTAAGTGCTTGCCACACTCGCAGCCTGCCCTCATTAACATTAACAGCAACCCTGAGAGTGCAGTGGCCTACTAAACTGATGTAGCAGAAGAAAAGCATTGGAATCTCCAAAGCAGTTGAAGTAGTGAAAAAAGAAAGAAAAACAGAGACAAATTTGTGTCAACAGATGTGTTTTACCACTAATTATCATGAAGCCATGATACAGTTTTAATTACTCAGACTTCCCTTTATTATAATGGCCCCATAAAATGCTGACTAAATAAAAAATAACATCAATATACATAAGATGGAAAGCAGATGGCTGAGATTTTTGAACTAGAAGCCATTGCTGGAAAAGAACAATTGTTTTTGAGATTCAGTCACCTATTTGGCTAGATGTATTCTTTTAACATGTTTTACTACACGATTGGAAGGGTTGAAAGAGTCAGATGCCTGAGGAGTGTGCTAACAGATATGGAAACATGAAAGGGCAACTTCTTTTTAAAAACATTGGTCCAGATGCTGTCCTTTACCAGAAGGCACAGAGGAGGGCAAAGCAGACTTACACACGACCTTCCATAATTCCTAGTACAAAGAATCATGAGTTTTGATAGCAGTACCCTTGTGAATATAAACTTAACATTTGCAACCACCAATAAGTAGGCTTTTTAATCATGTTCATTAAGGCTTTGTTCCTCAGACTTCCATCTCGCATTGCTCTCCACACTGTCTAGCTCTCCAGCCTCAGTCTTTGACTCCTGCAAGATGGCTCCATGATTCCCAAGTCCTTTGTTTCACAGTACAATACCTGAAGCACACAATAAAATCAATTATCATTGTGGGAAAGTTAAAGGCTGGCAGGAAACTCCAGTATGGTAAGACTGAAACCCCAATTCTGGCTGTCTGGATGCAGCCAAAGATTGAATTCCATGGAGTTCTGAGCAAATGGCATGTTCTTCAGCTGCAAGACCATCTGCAGAAATCTATGGAGAAGATAAAAACAGCAGCTTACTTCTCTGAGTGCTATTATCAGAGGCTACTTGCCGACTCAGGCAGGCACTAATGAATGCATGACACGTGCGAACATTTGTGCAAGAAATATCAGTTGTAAACAAAAGAGAAAAACAGGCACAGGAAATTAAAAAGATGAAGCCCCAATTCTTTGGCACCTCCTTTGAAACTGAGGTTGGAATTTCACGGATAACAAATCCCTGGGACCTTTTTAAGTTCTCCAAGACAGACGAAAATGAAATGTGGTAACTCTCAAGCACTCTCTGTGAACTCTCTACATAAACTTAGTACGGGTTTAGAGCCTCACTGGCTTTGAAGAAAAGGAAGAAGCCCAACAGAACAGTAGCCCATGGATTAGCCCATGGACTCCCCTGGGGATGCCAAGGAGAGAAGAATTATTTCTACTTCATAATTGTATCTGAGTTGGAAGAAAAAAATCAAATACGTATACATGAAATCCATGATGCCCAATGAAGAAGGGCTTGATTTGATTGAGGTTCGTCTTCTATAAATCTCGAGCTTACACATTTTCTACTTGTTCCCACTGACAGCCATTTTCTCTATAAACTGGACCTCTCAGAATTCTCTGCTTAAGTTTTTCTAAAGACCAGTGAGTGTGGAACATGAGAACCGGTGTTTTCCTCCTGATGCTGTAGGTTTCTGCATCCACAACAATGAATGTTAAAGAATTCCTCCATAACATCACGACTCACGTAACCAGCTGTTACACTACTGTATACTGTCACACACCTACACCGTGGAAGACTAGCTGATTTAATTGTTGAGACTGTTTCATTAGTCAATGAAAGAAAGAAGGTGTACATAAACTGGTTCTAAAATAAACAACACAAACACTGGTGAGTTGTGCTCTATAAGTATTTGTTTCTCTCCTAACAAGGAGCCTGGGGTGACTCCCTCAGCTGTAAAGGGCTCCACTTCAGGCATACTAAAATGGGTGAGATGAATCCCAAACATGTATTAAATGCAAGTGCCAAGTGGTGACACAATAAACAGCAACAAGGAAGGCTCTAAATACTGCTGAGTTTTTCTGTCTCAACAGCACCCATGTAAATTCGTATTTTTGATACCACTAAAACTGAGTAAGGCTGGTGGCATTTTTCACTCTGATATGGAAATTCAAAGCACTGCCATCAGATCTAAACTTCAAACCTTCACTGGCAGGTACTAAGCGTGCTTGTGTGTTCAGATGAGAGACAGGGAAGAACAGGTCTCAGGAAAGTTCAACAGTTTTTGGGACACTGACTGTACCACAGTGAACAGAACAGAAAGAATAAAGTGTTGAGGCCCTGGAGTGAGCACCACAACTTTATCAGCAGGGATCATTTTCTAGCACTCTCAAAACGGGGGCAAGACAAAAGCTTCCCTAAACAAACCATGTTTTGGAAAACCTGCCTCAAGAAAAGAGAAATCAAACCAGAAGAACTTTGATAATGTGAGAGTGACTCAATGAGGAGGGCCTTTGCAAGGCAATGACAGAGGTTTTTAAAACTGGCCCGGGAAAGCATCGGCATGATTGACTTCTGCCTTATGTACAGTACAGTGCAAGAAATTAACAGGAGAAGGAAAAAGGAGCAAAGAGAAGCAAACTAAGAACAGTCCGTTTGTCTACATATTGAAAACAAAGAGAGGTGGTTCTCCACATGCTGTAGTCACACTGTGGAATTACGCGCCCTAAGATACTGTGGGTAGTAAAAGTTTATTAGACAAATTAATAGGGAAAGAAATCCAATGAGGACTCTTAAACACAAAATTTTAAACACAAAGACACAACCCTAGACACAGGAAATCCATAAACCGCAAGTTACTAGAGGCCAGGAGATATGTCTTCCCCATTATAGCCTTCCTTTTGGCTGCTGCTGCCGGCAGGATATCAAGCCAGATAGATCTTTGGTCTGTGCTGGACTGGCTATTCCTGTGATTTATCAATTTATTTTTATAGTAACCATACCACTAGAGTAAGGGTGATTCCATGGGATTTTTTTAAAGCAGGAACTGTATTTTGCATAAGTTTTGGCAGCATGTGTATGAAGATATTAAAAAGCTTTATTTGTGAATTCAGGCACTTTTTGTTTGCTTTATTAGAGGTATTGAAGTACAAGTTAATTCAAAGACTTAAATCTTTGAATGGCATTTATTGTTCTCTGCTATATACTATTGCCATATATTCAAAAAAGATGGTTTTAATTCTTATTTTTAGATACGCTGTTTAAAAGTTCAAGATAAATGGTTAATTTCTATCTCTTTCTGATGGACAAGTTCACTTAGATCATCACTGGTGTCCCTTTAGGCAAGGCCAGATACAAGCACAGTGGATAGTGAGCCATCATGTTTCCTGCAGAGTAAGGTGGTTACCTTAGCAGGCAGCTTAGTGATGAAGGAATGGCTGCCTATGTTATACATTTTCTAAGGATAAACAGGTTAGTTCAGTTTTGATTATTTGTCAATCTCGTACCTTTCATGAAGTCTCTCTCTCATGGAAAATAATTCACAACCATCAATATGTCCAAAAATTTCTTTACAGAGCTCTCTTTCTTCCCAGAGTAATAAGAGTTTCAAATATTTGGGAATTACAGTTTATCCAAAAGTGGATACAAGTTTTGATTCTAGATCTAAAATGCTACTTAATACTGTTCAACAAAGCTGGACAGATGGTTCTAACAGTACAGGAAAGAACAAAACCAACCAATTCTCCAATATTTCATTCCTTTTTCATTTTCTCTGCATTAAGTTACCAAACTTAATTTTTACATACATATTAGAAAAGTCTGCCTTGGAGTCCACTTGGAATAGAAAGGAGTTAAAGATAAAAACATGAACTAATATAGGAGAAGAGACAGATATGGCCTGGGCCTTTCCAGTGTTCTGAACTACCATGCAGTAGCTGTCTGGTGTATTTACTAAGTGAAGAACCCTGCTCAGACAGCAAGCTTAAGAACGTAACCTGTACCATTGCCATCAGTTCTCCAGTTCCCATCTCTTTCCTATAATCTGTGCAAAGTAACGTGACAAAATATTACCAACTCCTGCTTCCTTTTTACGTGTGTGGGGGGGGGGTGGGGTGATGAGGAAATGAGGCGGTGGGGGTGATGAGTAACTGTAAATATACAGTTCATAGCAACCAGACAATTTCTGTGAAGACTCAGAATGCGCTACCATTGCCATCAATGAGGGCAACGGAGGCAATTCAGCCATTTCTAGAGCATCAGTTTAACTAACTGAAGAAATTCTCTCATAGGGCCCAATCTTGGAAGAACGTGAGGGTAATCAAACCCTGGTCTCAACAGAATTTGAGGAGGAAAAACACTAAGAAGGGCGGGTCCTTACGACAAAAATAAAGTCATCAACAGTTCCTAAAAAAAAAACCTTCATGAAGACTTGTGAAGATCTTATAAATATTTAGCAAAACGTGAAGCACCTGGGAAGATGTACAGGAGCACTGTAAATGTTTCTTGCCCTCGTGAAGGAGCCACCTTTCACATCTGAAGGATTCACTGGTTTTGCTGCTTCTTTGCTCCACTGAAGTTTCAGCTGTCTCAAGTAGATGCTCCAAACTTGAAGACTCCTAAAAATAGCGGATTTACTAAAATGATAGCCCCAGAATCTTTCCAGTGTCTGCCTATTTCCTGAAAATGACATCAGCCACACAGTGACGTATTTCTATGTGTTGTAGATTTATTGACTCTGAATCTCTTTTTATATTCTTCTTCATACTCTAGTAACTGACATAACTGGAATGTATCCTATTTTGCCACAGTGACAAAAGACTGATTAGACCAGCTGAATTTTTTTAAAGGCAATAAACCAGATCATATTCATTCAAGAAGCTTTCTCCATCACTGGCGGTGTTCAAGACCGGGTTGGACAGAGCCTTGGGTGGCATGGTTTAGTGTGAAGTGTCCCTGCCCATGGCAGGGGGGTTGGAACTGGATGATCTTAAGGTCCTTTCCAACTATTTCTAACTATTCCATGTTTCTATGGCTCTATGATTCTTCCACCTGAGAGCTTCATGAAATTAAAGAAAAAACCAAAAAGACATGCCTCTGAAAACTATATATTTGATGTGTTCCACAAAAGCCACCATCAATAAGCTTCTTTATAAACAGACTAAATTAGTGGCTTCTCTTTAACTAGTCAACATAGCCTAGTGGTAGGGTAGAACCTCAAACAACAGGCTAGTTTGCAAGATTTTTCTCATGGATTTACAAGTGTCTAAATGTGTACAGATGTGCTAGGGCACATTAACAGCCTGTAGCTCACAGCCAGGTATTAGGAAGAAAAAAGTTACTTTGTCTAGTCCTTTCTTCTTACCAAATATATTATGTTAGCCGTCTCTTTTCATATTTATGTTTACTTAAAAATTACTGTTTTTTTATATTTACATGGATAATGATTTGTTATCATTACAAGTGCACTCTGTCATTAGGCTAGTAGCTGCCAACCACTATCTGCATTTCTCTCTGACTCTGCTTTCAAACCCTGTTCTAATGGAGAGCTCTAACTACCTTTTAAAAGCCAGGAAATTGTACTTCTGTTAAGTCAGTAAGACCAGAGGTACTGAATTCAGGGCTCTATCTCACTTTTGCGGTCCCTGAAGGAAAAGGCAGAATGACAGTCCTACTGAGTGGGAACAGGTTCTGAGATCCCAGGTTATTCGATGCTCAATAGTAGCTCTTTTAGTTGTTTGCTATATGAAAAACTGATGTTGATCAGTTTGTGAAGTTTTTGTGAAGTTGTGGGAAAACAACCACCATAGAGTATTGTCAGGAATTACACTCTTTTTGGTGTCTACACATGTGTATCTAGGGAAAAGGATAAAACCAATAGCTTTTCCCAATACTTCTTAACCCTTTATTTATCTTCCAGCCCCTGACTCTGCCCTTCCAGTTTCTCCTGGCCATTCTCTCAAAGCCATTAGAGTAACTGAGAGCCATGTGAGTATGCTGACTCTTATTTTCTGCTCATTTCTTTTGAAAGCATGCCCTTCATTTGTTCAGCAGTGAGCAAGAACAGGAAACTTTATAAAGGACAGTTGCTGTAGTGAGAAGAAAAAGTGAACCTCTGTGAGCATTCAGCTGTACACAGACTATGGAGCAAGGTTAAACTGCACCATTTGTGGCTCTCATTTGAGTATGATTTCACAAGGGCCTGAGAAGGACACTAGGATTACCAGTGAAGAGGCACAGTATGAAACAACAGGTGCATATTATAGTAGCATTACAGCAATACCTGTAACTGGTAGACCAGAGTATGGGACTTCTAATAAATAGACACCGCCTCTCTCTATAATTATATGCTGGGAAATCTCTTCCTAAAATCTAATAAATGACTACAGCATGGAAGGCATGCTGGCACCTTTCCAGTCATTGAGTACTTACCCTCATTTCAGACTTTGCCCAAAGGGCCTGCATTAGATAAGCAAAAGATTAGGGTGGATGCATGTGGACAGAATCTGAATGGGGATGAAAAACATCCTGCTTGTGTGTCTGGAGCAATGTCACTATGGGAGGAACTGTGGTTCCCACAGACTAGCAAAAAGTATGAAGGCTGAAAATGCACTGAGAAAATGAGGGATAGTGGCTTTCTGAGGATGGTGCAAGGCAGACAAAGTGAGTGCAAGATTAGAAAGATCCGTATAAACCAGGAAATATACGTGGAGCAATCATAAGGGTAATTTCCCTTGAGACTGAGTGTGAGGGTAAAAGTCTGGAAGCAGTTTCTGCACTAGGGTTCAGAAGAATGTGGATGGAGGAAGCAATGCAAAGCTCTATTAAAACTGAGTAAAGCAGTGATGTACGATTGTTCAAGCAATTCCATTAAAACACAGGATATTCTCCCATCCCAGAGATTTAACTGCCTGTTGTACTGCATGTGATTCTACGTCAGGCTTTCAGGTAAGTAAAGATGAATCTCAGCAGATTTTCAAGAACGTTGGTTTGGCCATTTTAAAAATTGGAAGCCAGTAGTGGTATGGGAGCTGTTTTGTATCTGAAAACTAGCTGGTTTATGTTTTATACTAGCAGTCCATAATGATGATTAGCCTCTTCTAAAACCATTTTTTTGTAGTAACAACTGGGAAGTTTAATATTTGCAAATTGGCTACTAAACACCTGTAATACTTTAATATCTTAAAAATGTTGTGCATGAATTTGGGGGATATAAAGGCAAAGGACAAACCACATTGGCAAAAGTCAAGAACTCTAAGCAAATACAGGTCAAACTTTCACATACAGCTATCCATGCATTCAAGTTCTTACCTGCAACACTTCCATGTGAGGCTTGAGCAAAGTCCTCGCAAATGGTGACCTTTGCACGCTTCTGATCCCAACTCTCTTCTCCTGTGAGTATTCATTCCCACTGCCATCAGTCAGTCCAGTCAGGCTGCTCACAGTCATGAGGGTCAAAAGAATAAAGTTATTCCTCCCTCTAGGACACAATAAAAAAAATCCCAGCTAGTAGAGCTGTGAGAAGTGTGGGTAATGAGTACTGAGAAATGTCAACTCACTTCATTTTTATTGTAGTTCTAAAAGATTTTTGCCTACCAGCCCTTCACTCAGCTGTTTCACCCTGCCAATTGTGGTGGTCACCTACTGTTCTGTTTGGTTGGCTGCACCAATACCACATTGATGAAACCACCTGTAGGACAATCACTGAGACACATTTTAACATGGTTAAAACTGATGCTTGAGAAGGCAATTAGCAGTTGCCATTAACTGTTACCAATGTGCCCTATCCTTCCTGGTATTGTCCTGTCACTACTTGCCCTTGTAAAAAGCCCCCACCAGCTTTCTTGTAGGACCACTTTAGATACTGGAAGGCTGCTATAAGGTCTCCAAGTTAAAGATTATTCATTCAACACTATTCAACACTATTCCATCTCCCTCTGAGATGTGCAATAAACCTTGGTGATGTACTGGTTGTAGTTCTTACAGGCCTTGTTGTCTGCATATCCACAGCTGAACTAGACATCCAAAGAGGCATCCTACAGATATACTATCAGCCTGACTTTAATGAACTCTAGTTCTGATCCCTTGATATGTTTCCATCTAAGTCAATCTTTCTCAAGAAGGATATACCTCACGTTACACCATTTTCCTGAACCTGTGTATCAAATATATCTAGTATCTTCCTGGGTCCAGCTAAAGATGGTCCATGAAACATCCCTCAATTTGCATAAATTCAGTTTCTGCCCCTATAAAATTAGACTTGTATCTATTTGTTACATATATTATAAGACTAAAATGTCTGCAGGAGGCTGAGATTTCCAGTAGGACAAAGTCTAACTGCAGATTTGACATACTGTACCCAGATAGCTCAGCACAGACGTCACAAAACATTACTAACTGTCATAAGTTTTCCCCAAAGCATGACAGAATCACTTCAGTATTTGAAAGTGCCATCACATGATTACTTGAGCTATCTGTGAAAAATAGAAGCTATTCAAGTCTTAGTGCTTTTATTGGTCAGTGGCAGCAGTAAGTTCAGAAAGCCTCTGTTGACACTGTAACATGCCACCTGAGTGCTTCCAGTGCTTCACAAATTGCCCTATAAAAGAGGGCAATTTTAGTAGGTGTGATTTCGCTAAATTTTCAGCATGTGCATGTGCTAGGGTAGCTTGTCAGGCCAATAAAATCTCACTGAACTGAATTAAAACTGAACACCAAATGACCTGCAAGGAGTCTGCACACAAGCTATCTGGTGCTGCCTGTAGCTTAATAGTTAAACAAACGATCCACCATGCAAGAAGGTATTTTTCCAGTTTCTCAAAGCTGACGTTGTGAAACAAAATGCAATGGCACAGAGCCTCAGGTCACAGGACCACTCCTGGAGACTGAAACCGAGCAAAAAGATGTCATCTGCCTCTTACTTCCTCAAAAGACATCCGATGTCTGATGACACTAACACCCCTTATAGAATCTGGTCATACAGTTGCCGTTCCGCAGTCTCCAACACACAACAGCTCTGGAAGCTCAAGAAACTCGAGGAACAAGATCCCTGGTGTTTGACGCGGGTGTGTGTGTGTGTAATTAATCTTTTATTTCTCAATTTGAGTCATTCATTCTGAGCAAAAATACAGGAGAAGATCCCTTCAGCAGACAAGTCTTCCTCTCCTTGCCCAAAAGGAGCTGTCTGCCGTGGTAATTTCACTGCACAGATGTTCCTTCACATGTGCTATTACTCTCTTCCTAGGACTTTCAGCCAACACTGTTTAACTAAAGCAGTAATGCACAGAAAGGCAGACCAAGTCATTCCTACAAACAGCTCCTATATCCAAGAGGAGTTTCCTACCCTGTAAATCTTCACAATCCTTAGACAGGGTTAGAAAGCAGAGGGAATTCAGAATTCACACTTCCACCCATAAATCCCTCTCTCCAAAACAAATAGTTCCAGGACAACACAGACCAAAATTTCACTAACCTTTCTCCTCAACTCATTGAGTTAGCTTTCCACATGAGGAGGCTCTATTCCTTCCTGATACACCCGGGAGTGAAACATTCACAGGATATATACCAGAGCCCCAGTTTTGGTACCTAGTGCTCAAAATACAGGTGGAAGATGCATGTAACAACAACAGAGACCTCCTGGCTACAGTTGAGGAAGCTCAGGAATATACATTAGTCTCTCCAAAGCAATTTCTAGCTTTCCAGCTCAAATTCTAGTTGCTTTGGACAATGGCACATAACAAAGCTTTCTGTTAAAATTGCCAGATTTAGACCAGACCACAGTCCTTTTGGAAACTTACCATCGTAACAGTTGCTGTGGGTATGAAGAACACCACTTTCAAGATGAAGGTAAGAAATGTTGAAAAATAGTTCTATGATAGTTAAAATTCAAAGATTACTTCAGGCCTTCAGACACTTCACCAAACAAACTGCCCCACAGATTTTGGAGACATCCTGCTCAGCTCTAACACTGTCTTCTTTGTTTCAACATTCCACTATGTGCCAGTGTTGACTTCTGACTGTATTTGTTGCGATCAAAATTATAGTTTTTAAGAATGTGAGAGGACTCAGTGGTCCCAAAGGAAGACTTGGATCCCCCCAGATACAACGCCAAGCCTCCCTCTCCCTCTCTCCACTTTTACACAGCAATACAAAATCATATCTGAGATCTGCCTAGTCCAGGAAATCATATCAACCAGTGGAACCAGATACCTCAGACTTAGCAGCCAGAAATCCATTCTAGGTAGTTGTGGGATAATCTGCCCTCACAAAAGTGCATTTTAACCTCTCAAAAGCTGTCTTAAACTATGAACGATGAATTATCAGTTTTTATTCTCTACCCAAATTATTAATCTTTTAAACCATTAACTATAACAGGGGATGTACTTGTTATCATGTCTACCTCGCTTGGAATATAGAATCATAGGGTCATATAATGGTTAGGGTTGGAAAAGACCTTAAGATCAGCCTTCTCTTCTGCAGGCTGAACAGCCCCAACTTTCTCATCCTATCTTCATACGGGAGGTGCTGCAGTCCCCTGATCATCCTCGTGGCCTCCTCTGGACTTGTTCCAACAGTTCCATGTCCTTTTGATGTT
>JARCZZ010036362.1:43578-64557 GCA_030323915.1 Brotogeris chrysoptera | reverse complement strand
TCCCTGCATCTGCCTTCCAAGACTTGGGTGGTGTGGTCAGAGCATTTGCTGGTGAAGACTGAGGCAAAGAAGTCATTGAGAACCTCAGCCTTCTCCAAACCCAGGGTAGCCAGTTCTCCTGATAGCTTCTGGAGAGGGCCCACATTGTCCCTAGCCTGCCTTTTATTTGCAATGTATAGCCTGCACTGCCCAGTACCCTGAACCAGAAAGCAAAGGCATCACCTCATTCCATGTGGAAAGGAGAGAAGAAAGGAAGCCAAAGGCCTGAAGCTGTGATCAGAGACATGTACTGGCAGTGGTGAGAGCTATTTGTGTGCTGTGGTGAAGCCTTGACACCACTGACCATGTACACACAGCAAACCTGGGTGTTTGAACTCCGCCCAGTGAGGATTCACCAGCACGAGAGCAGCACCTGACGTGGAGATCACCGGGTGCCTGAGATCAGTTCGCAGATATCCTGGGAGAAGGTACAGAGAAACCAGCTCGTTACCTCCCTAAACCAAACAACCTCCAGGGAGAAAATAAATGGTTAAGAAGGCAGGCCAAAGGGCTGAAGGAGAACGCAACGTTTGCTCCACGGTCAGGCCAAGTTGTAGTGGGAGAAGCTGCTCTGTATACTCAGTAAGTGCTCATCCATAACCATATGGCTCCTCGTGTTATGTCTAAGAAGGAAAGAAAAACAAGAAATGGTTACCAGAGTGGGATTATTATCCAGGAATACAGTGACTGCTAAAAAGCTAAAGAGGAAACCACAGACTAGTGGCTTCTGTTAAACCAGTGGGTGAAATGCTTGCCAAGATGGTGGAAGTTTACCCAAATCCTCTCTCCAAAAATGCACTTTTGATAACAATGCATTTGAGCTTCTGAAAAACACGATGAAAAAAAAGGGAAAAGAAACGATTTCTGACTATGTGTTGGGGGGGGGGGGGTGTGTTTGTTAAGGAAATTACTAGTGTGCTGCCAGTTTGGAGAGAGTTTAAATGCTGCGTCAAGGGAGCGGTTAGTGTGTGGTATGTAAAATGAAGCAATACAAAAACGGTTATTAACTGAGGCTGATTTGCCCTAAAATCGTGCTCTAGGAACTGCCGTGTCAAGGGATACAGCTATGCCAGAAGACAGAAAGTTGCAACAGCATGAAACAACCTCAAACAAAACTTTTCTTGTTCCCCCTTTAGGGGACAGTCACCCCTTTGGGGTGAACGTCTTTCAGGTGAATATCAGAACTGAAAACGTTCATGAGAGAAAGCTTTGCTTAAAGGAGAAACATGTTTTTAATTACACTGTGTTCCCGAGGACCCATCTGCATGGCAACCTGTGTAGGAGCGGAACAACATGAGCAGGACCTGGGATGCTCTCATGGTTTATGGGGAGGATGTGGTGCCAGCAAGAAAGAAAGAGGGGGCTTTCCATTCTGTGGTGGTTCCCTGGTCTCCATGAACAGAGGTGGGTATCCTTTGCCTAGGTTGGACTAAGCAAAACCTATCAGCCACATGGGGATGCTGGCTAATGGCAAACCCTCCCCCCACTATAAATAGGGCACAAAAGGTTTTACTCCAGTATAACAGGCTAGCACTACGATAGCTTCCACACCCGTGTTCTGGTGGAGGGCCACGGACTAGCTCTTGCAAAGCATTTTTACCATTCAGAGCTATGCAGGCAACATATGGGTTAATGGAAGTGCAGCAAGGGATGTCTGCAGAGCTACCGGTCACGTTATCAGGAATGGCTGAACAGCAAATGAAGGAAAAGTGAATCTTTCAGAAGCTCAACCGTGTGCTGTGGGACTTGCAGATGATTTTCATAAATCACCAGTAATGCTTAAAGCTATTCTTAAGGCACCTCAACTACAAGATATGTCACAATTGTCTTCCTTTCTGGAGATAGGCAGTTATTACCAAGGGGTCTTGCCCAATAGATCGACACTATTACACTCCCTAAATAGACCAGTGCACAAAGGACAGAAGTAATGTTGATCCACATGATGTACCAAGGTCCAGATGAAGCCAAGAACTTTGGATTATCAGAAATTGAAACTCTGCTTGTAAAATTAGCTTGCAGCACTTCCCCCTGGGCCTGAAACACCAATGCTGAAAGCCAGCTGTCAGGGACAGATACTGAAAAGACCTATGCTTGGGGCTCACTGGCATGGCTTTGCAGCACTGTACTCGCTCCCAGAGAAAAGATCCACGCATCATCCGGGGAGGTCCGTGGTTTAACTGCAGCTTATCTCAAAAGGAAACAATTTACTTTGGTTGCAAATGTGAAACGCTGACTTCAGAGTTAGGAATAACAGCCCGGTTAGGGAAAGGGAAGTTTTCTGGGGTACTCCCTGCTCTGGTAGTATGGTAGGAATACGTAGTGACTGATACCACAAGTATCTGGCGAGTGACAGGTACCCTGATGCAATGTGAAACTGACAGCAAGTCAGGCCTGACTTAGGCAGCTGGTGAAAGGAGGAGGAGATCGGCTTAGCACAGAGCTTCTTTGAGCCTTCTTGGATGGAAAGAGAATACTGAAATACATGTCCAGGTTGCCTAACGTGTGGCACCAGAGCAGTTACTGTAATAAATCTCAGGTCTACTGTACTCCAAGAATTACATGATGGCCCTCTGGGAATAATAACTGTGTAAGTCCTGGCTGGAAATTTGGTTCAGTGGCCAGACACTGATACACAAATAGGAGAAATGACAAAACAATGTCAAGGGTATTAATAAAGCCAGTTGGGAAATTTTCCATCAGAATAATTCTCCAATGGAAAATGCCCTTTTCACTAACTCAGCACTTTCTGTAAGAAAATTGCAGATTTCCATTGGGAAAATCAAAGTGAAGTATCCTTGGCTCTTTTTCTGCGAGCAGAAAATAAACTTGTCGAGGAGACTGTAGGCGAACCAGCAGAAGTTGTCTTTCCATGCAGCCCTCAGCCACCAGCCTTCCCCTCGGGTCTACAAATCAGAAACACAGCTGAGCAGTCCGAGGCACAAGAAAGCAGGGAGGTGGGAAGTCACCCCACAAAGTTTTTGACAGTTCACCTGCACCAGACATCAAATTAGTCCCTACCAGCCGGGCAGCCAGGAAGCCCGGGTTTTTCCTTTTGCTCCTTGGGAAGCATGATTTTTGTGGCACCTTAATCAAAACAGCATTTTTGATTTTTTTCAGCCTTGGATTTTCCTTAAAAAGAAACTCAGTTACTATTGTTCTCTTTCTCGCTGGAAGGGATTTCTATTTCCCAGCCAGCTCTGGGTATCAGCGAACACTACACTTGCTTAAGTATTCTCCTTTGTACTCTCAGGAACGGCCAGCTGCTCTAGGAAAGCAAACATAGGCAGAACTGGGCCATTTACAGAACATATGTTTTTGATTGCAGGAAATGCCCCTTGTAAATGGCCTGAAGTGCTGCGTATGAATGCTACTAATTTAACACAGACTGGGAAAGTGTTAAGATTAGTATTTTCGTGGTCAGGAATTCCTACTTGCATTGTAAGTGATGAAGGGTCACTTTTTTGATGTCCAGAAACTTGTGTGCTTTCATCTAACAAACTAGGCTCAAGCCTGTCACAAAAGCTCCTTGCTGTCCTGCCGTAAGAGGAGCAGTGGGAAGATTTGTTCAAACATCCGATTCAGTGATCCAAACCAGAAGCGTGGATAAAGTTAGCTTACAGCGAAAAGCTGTGAAGCCTCTTTTGGCCTGGGAAGGACATGTTAATGCAGATCTCTACTACAGTCATTCACAGTCTTGGGACAGAGATTTTTCTTGCTTGGACTTGCACACACCTGATTTCTGGGGGGGGGGGGGGGTGTTTCAAAGTGATAGGATCAAATGGCCCCACATAGTCATGCATGACTCTGCTGCCTTCAGACTGGAAGAAAAAAATCTGTGCAAGAGGTAATTCTGAAAACTTGGGGGAATCTTAAGCAAATTATGACAGCCTTCTCTGTCTTCTCAGGTGGGAATGGCATTGAGAGCTTTGGAATGAAATAGAAGAATGGAGTGATTGAATCGGGCCCTCTTATCAGTTATAATTATAACCCGTCACATTTTTCTGCAGGTTTGTGATCATGAGCGCTGAAGTAGGTCACTTGGCAATTGTTCAGTTAGCAGTAGTGGGGGCATGAAGCATCTTGGAAAGACAGAGATCCTTTCTAACATGCCTGCAAGGTTTTTGCACATCTGATTTAAGGCTTCTACATTTAGAAGTGTTGGTTTGAATCTCTTGGTGCTTCAGTTTCCTGGTCAGTAAAATGGTAATGCCTTTGTTGCAAGGATGTAAAGTTTAACTGGTTCTTGTTGTGAAGGGCATTGGAGTTCTCTCGAATTCTTGATGGAGGTGTTACATGTTGCAATCAATGTGTTGCTTTGTGCTTGTTCTACCACACTTGTGTATTGCTTTTTGAAAGTTCCGCTTTTTTTCTGGTGTTGGCAATCAGACCTCAAGAAGGAATGATGCTCACATGTAGAAATGGTCTAATGACCTGGTGCTGCTCTGCACAGCTCGGTGGCATGGTCAGTCACCTTCTTCAGTGCCATTCCTATGTCTTTGTGGCAGTATTTGTCCTGCTTTGGTTCTTTGTGGGGATCTTTGTTTCAGAACTCCCAGAACCTCTGTCTTTTGTTGTCATTTGGAATCCATTTCTTTCAGCAGTTGGCCATGGCATGCTGGTAAGGAACTGCAAGAAGTTCCCCAAAGGAGCATGAAGGAGCTTCCTCAGTTGACTTTCAGTGCTCTCCTGCTCTCCTGCAGAGCTCACACTCCGTCCCCTTCTGCATGAGCTGTTGGATGGCCCTTCTCTGGCAGGACCAATCAATTGTTCATCCACCTCTCCTTTCCCGTTGCTGAGCTTTCAGCTTTTGCAAGTTCCCCACCAGACCCAGCTCTGAAGAGATTAATTACATTTCTAGCAGATAAAGATCAGCAGAGCCATTACAGGGAAGGCTGGGCTTGAATTCCTGGTTCAGGGTCAGCTAGCATATGATGATGTTCTCACCTCATCCTCCGAAGCATACCACCTTACTTGCTAAGAGAGGTGACTAACAGCAGTCCTCTATGGTATAGTCTGCTTCCTAGGAAAAAGATTATTTTTTTAATGAGAGAAGGGCTTTTTCGTTGGATTTACATCCCTTTGCGGAGAAGGAACGTCACAAAAATGTGCCTTGCCTTAGTTAGCAGAAAGCGGTAGGACTTGTGGTGTGGGGTCCTCCATCACAGGCCAGTGCCTGAGTAAGTGCGGCTGTTTTCCATCATGGTAAAAGGCCACAGGGTATCCGAGGAGAGGTCATTTACATGAGCTCAGAGGGCTCCGAGGATGTTTTGTACAAGTACCTGTTCTATCCGGTGCAATGTAGCTGTCCTTAGCAGCAAATCCTTGGGAATTTACTTGCGTAAATGTAGAGGGATACGCTTGTGTGTATTTCTGAGTCATGCCCTGTCAGTACTTCCCACACGAGTAACCTGCGTAGGTTAGATAAACAGGGGAAAAAAAGAAAAGCAGTGAAAAATGGTGTTCTGTAGAAATCTCAGTGACCACGACCTTTAAATGATACAAGTTCAACAACCAGTCTAAATACAAGATTCCTCTGAATGGTATGAATCTCTTGCCCTTCCCCAGGGTCATTGTGCATCTTAGCTAGAAGAGCACGAGCACTTTGGGGAGCTCTGGTCCTCTGTTTGGGATGTGCTATAGGGTGATCTTTAGCTACAGAGGAAGCGAACTGTCTTACTTTTTGTCCCTCTTCCCATGAAGAGTCTTACATGGGGGCAGCAGCTGATGCATAAGACCTAGGACAGCTGAATAATTCATTGGCAGGAATTGCTGGATTTATGGAGGGGATCAGATGTCGGGATAACAGGGTTCTGGATTGGAAGAATAAAGCTCACAATACTGAGTTTTGGATGTTCCAGTTGGTGGTATTGCCAAAAGGGACATGAAAAGTGATCTCATTTCAGTTTGGTGCAGTGCACTAATAAATCCTGGTTAATACACACAATTCTCCTAAATGAATCCCTATCTCAGGTTGCCCATATAAACCCACCAGCAGACTTTTTCCGTTTGATTTACTCAGAAAGAATGCTGAAGAGAAATGTAAAACTTCTTTTCCGCCCTGCTGTGCTAAGGCTAAGGCTAGAGGCGAGGTGTGGTGGGGTGTTGTGGGGATGTTAGTGGCACACAGAAGCTCCTCCGAGGCCTGCCGGACATGTCTAATGCACGTGTTCTAGCCTTAAGGAAATGCCTGATTTGGGGTCAGGAAAGTATTTCCGTCCAAATCAGATTGTCAGGACCAATTTTTTCACCTTCTGTTGTGGTCTTTAACCTTTCAACCTTCTTCACGGTCTCCTTCCCCAGGGTACCAGGAGATGTTCCTGTAAACCACAAAGGAGGATAGTGACATGTTTCATGATGTGGGTGAAGGAGGAGATAGGGGTGAACGTCCTTGTGATCTCTCTGGATCAGCCTGTAGTTGTAGAGAATGGGACAGGTGGCCTTGGTGGTCCTACCCAGTCCAATAATCCTGTAGGTGGCAAATAGCTGCCTGCCTCTTCCCTGAGTGATGCTCAAAGGATGTCTTCTGCTTTGCTTTCAAAGTTATCTGCATCGTGTGCAAATTTGGTATCCCCTCCACTGGTTCTGTATAGAGCAGCATACCATTGCCCTTCAGAAGCAGCACTTCTGGGCTTTACACCCTGGGTCTCATCTGTTGTGGGACGTTCCCACCCCTGGGGCTGTGGCAGAGCAAGGGAAGTGATTAGTTCCCTCATCCTGGGAGGGGACTCTGCTCGTGTCAGTCACTGCTAACCCTGCAGCAGCACAGCCAGCATGACACTGCACTTGGCAAGGTGAAGGGTTTTCCTCCTGGGAAGCGTTTCAGAAAGCAGCAGTGTCTCTGTCATGGCAGGCAGAGCTCCTCACTGGCCTCGTGCTAAACCAGCCCATTGTGCTGATGTCTATGAATCACCCTGAGCGCATTCAGGAACAGAGAGATGTTGTCTCATGGGAACTGGGGGTGCAAAGAAGAAACCAGAGGAGTTTCAGTCACTGTCTGTGCAAGTGATCAGGAGCAAGATGGGCACGTATTATTTGGAGGCCTTCTCTGCACAGAGGGCTGTATCAGTGCGCAAACCAGCTACGTAGGGCATGCATTTAGGATTTCAGCGGTAATTCTCACCACACACCAGCCTGCTGCAGCATTCTCTGCTTCCTCTGGATCAAGTGGAAGGGTGCTTGGCAGGATCCACACAGCTGCCTCATGCTCCTCCAGCTTATCTTAGCACTCCCACTGCTAGCTTTGTTCTATCCCTTCAAGAAGGCTCTTTATAGCTAAACCACACAGTGACCTCTAAGCCTGTGCATTAGCTGGAGCTTTTTGTAATGTGAAGCTGCTCCTGAGAGCCTTCACCTGAAGGACCTCCTTGCTCCCTTGTTTTCTGTTTCAGAGAAAACCTTGATTTTTTGATCAACAGCATATGGCTGGGAAGGCTGCTGGCATGAATCAGGAAACTGCCTCTCTCTCTGTGAGGTTCTACATCTTGCCCCTGCTTAAAGCAAGCTTTATGGGCAGGGCTCATTTGTTTTCTAATGCAATGTAGATTAAAGTCCTCACTGCTGTCTGCTCCCATGTAGGTTTATATAGCAGTTACTTCAAGACTGTAGCTCTTGGTAGCTGTGTTAGGTGTAAACACAACTCATGTATGGTTTGCCTGCTTCTTAGCTCATGACAGCCAGATCTGAACTAGGAAGAAAGCAGAATTTTTCAATGGTGAAGGCAACTCTTCACTGGAGCACTCTCTTGTGGGTGATGTTTCTTCTTCTCCTCTGTTTCTTGATGGTTTTGCGTGACCTTCAGGAAGGTATGGCTTGGTAGATGCAAATAGTTAGGATAAGTAAGGGAAGAACTAGGACTCAGTTTCATAGCTTGCTTTATGTATGAACTGCCGATCTGTTTTGGTCCGAACATCTGAATCTAGGCTTTGGTCCCCATTTAAACACAGTGGCAAATGGCACTTTGGAGAGAGCTAAGCTTTACTTGATGTGAGAATGTGTGACCATGTAGCAGATTCTCTCAGACAGAAGTGCTCCTGCCAAGGCTGAGCACTGATACTGGGTTCTGCAGGGATACGGCCAGCCTGGCGTTCAGCTGAGCTGCAGTTTGCCGTGTGAGTAGAAGCCAAGGTCCGCTGCATCTGCCTGTACAAGTAACCCCACTAAGCAGGCTGCTGCCATATCCTCCCAGGCTCTTCCTTTTGGAACCTAGTCTGTAAGTATAAGGATATGTGGCTCTCTGTGCAGGGATTCCTGTGCAATACCAGCTCTGACAGCTGGGCAACAGCTGGTTGCAGATGATTGCCAACATTAATAAAGGAGTCTGTGTGATGGGTTCCCTTATGTAGGGGTCACTAAACAAACAGCTTGAAGAAACCCGGCCTTCTTCAGGAGCAAATGCGGCACAAAACCTCTTCTTGTTCTGACAGGCCAGCAGCGGGTCCTTCTCTTCTGTGATTTCCAGCTAATCCCATGTGCGACAGCTTCAGAAACTGATCTGGTGAGAGCAGCTCCTCTGTGCATCCCTGAGCAGCCTGCTAGTTCCAAAGGGAAACGTGGATGTTGAGGAGCAAGATGATTCCTTGGGAGCCTCCTTGATGATTTTGCAGTGCTTTTGGGAGAACCTGCAGCAGACTGTGGCAAAGCTCCCATGCTTTATGTATTTGTAGGCGGAGATACGTGGATATAGTGGATGAGAAATCTTGCCCAGGTCTGTCAGAATGGTCCCAGAGGTATTATCTTGTGTTTTAAAAGGGCTGTGGGAGGGGAAACAGGCCACAGTTTCCAATTGTCTGCATCCATGGGCAGTGTAGCCCTCATATTGGCTCCCGACAGGCCACTGTGCACATGAGGACAGCGCTTCCTTCTTCCTGGAACCAGTGTCACCCTTGAACAGGCAGCTCCTCTGTGGAGTCTGAAGGAGGGCCTCCCCAGACATCTCTCTAGAACCCCTCTTGAAAGCAAGGCCCCTTCTTGGAAGCTGTCAAACTGCCTCTGTGCAGGCCACTTTGCTGCAGAGGCTTGTGGGCAAGCCTAAAGGTACTGAGTGCCAGCAAGGGGGGGGGGGGATTCTTTGCAGTCTCCCTTTCAAGCCCCTGTCTCTCCAGTCTTTGCTGTCACCTCCCAGCCTCCTGTCCCTCCCCAGCCTGGCTATGTGCCACAGCCTGCCCACCCCTCACCAGCACTTTGGAGGCTTTAGGACGGAGCCGGGCAGGGGATAAGAGGCAGATGGATGCTGGCGGCTGTCCCCTCCTGCTGCTGGAGTGAGGGAGGGCAAGTCACTGACCTCCCAGCAGGAGTGACACAGGAAACCCATAATTACATGCTTGTGACAGCAGCACTGGATCATTTTAATCACGCTGCTCATGTCATGTCAGAGATGTTGCCCCTTGGGATTAAGGAAAACAAACAAGATGAAGTGCCACTGGCAGCAGTGGTGGCTCTGTCCAGTGACTGCCGGCACCTTCTGGTGCAATGGCCCTCCCAGCCCTGGCTGGCCTAGCTGTGGGGAAAGCGTGATGGGGGCCGAAGGCTTAGTGAGCAAACTCATCCCAGGAGACCCCGATGGAGTCCTCTCCCTTTCTCAGCGGCTCTCAAAACACATGACAGTAGTGGCTGACTCCTTCACCACCCCCTGGAAGTCATCTCACTGTGTTATACAGCAGTGAGCCGAGGCACAAAGGAGGGTTTACACAAAGCCATGCAGGGAGTCAGTGGCAAAAAAGTGGGCTTCAAGCGCAGCTTCCAGACTCTGGACCTACTGTTCCAGTACTGCTGCTTAGTCCTTCTCCTGCCCTTTGGAGGGGAGCCCTGGTGTGTCCTGCCCTGCAGTAACCCTCTCTGCTACGCTGCCTACGTATTTTTCTGGTGACAGCAAAACATCTTCACTTTTGCAGCATGAACTTCGCTTGAGCAGTTTCCCGTCCTCATGGACCTAATGAAGTGACTGCACCTCTGTTCCCATCCCCACCTATTGGACAAAGTCTGGACATCCTTTTCAGAGACAAACTTTACGTCACACTGGCCGTCCTGCAGAGCAAATAGACTTTAGTAATGCTGAGCTCAAACCACCCTTCTGCTTCCCTGAGCTGAGCCAGAAGAGTTTTTCTCTTTTTCAAAAACTCTCCCTGTTTTCATGTCTCGAAAATGTGGACTAGGTCTTTTGTCCATTGGAAAACTGAAACCCACACTCCATGTCCAGGTTTCCTTTTCCTTTTCCATTTGAAAGCTTAGTCCTTTTGTTAAGATTTGCAGCCCCTCCAACATTTCTTCTCCCCTCACCCACTCTCTTTGGTGGGAAATTATCCTTCCCCTGAGTCCTTGTGGTGGTGTTTCTCCAGCACCATTCTCTCCCCCCAGGGACATGAGGAGATGCATCAGCTCCATGGTGTGGGTGTACAGTGGAAGGAACCAATATATTCGCAAAGAGAGGCAGCTCAGGTAAAATCAGCATAGCTCAGCCCCAGGCAAGGCAGGGTTTGCCGGAATGGCTGTCTTGGCAAAGGCAGTTAGGCAAGGCAGGGTCTGGGCTAATTCAGCTTTCCCTTCTCCTGGATACAGGGCTCTGCTTGGGGCAGCCTTAATGGCAAAGCCCAGAGGTGAAGAGATGCTGTGCCTTTCTGAGCTCTGCCGTATGGTGTAGTGGGCAAACCCTCCCATGTCCTTGGGAGGGGGCACCCACTAGCCAGAGTCCAGGGAATGCCGCTGACACTGGACAAGAACTTCCCTCTTGCAGGCTAGCATGGGAAGCAGCTTTGGGACATACGGATAAGCAGGTCTCTGACGAATCCCCAGAGAGTGAGGGGAGCGAGCCCCAGAGTGGGGGCTCCAGGCTTCAGCCAGCCCCTAATCCAGCGTACAGCTGAGAGGATCAAGAGATAGAAAGGTTGCTCGCTGTAAATCCTTTTGAAGTTGGTTCCAACTCTTTTGCTGAGAACTGACCGGCCTGCATGCCAGAGGGGATGCTAAGCTGGGGAGCCACGAGGAGCAGGGACATGCGTCCCCAAAGGGGCCCTGGGCTCTGAAAAACCACACTCTTTCCCCAGGGGCCGCTGCTGCTGAAGTGCCTTGGAAGCAGCAGCAGCAGCAGCAGATGCTGCCGGGGGGCTGAAAGCATCACCATGGGGAAGACCCTCAGCTAGAGCCCCCCAGCCCCACTGGAAGGGGCAGGAGGGTCCCCAAATGCCTCTCGCCAGGACAGGCCAGCTGAGGAGGCAGCTGGTGTGGGGCGGGCATGGCTCCAGCCTGGACCCTCTGTGGCTGTGGGTAGCAGGATGCTCGCTGCCGGCTCTGCCCTTACACAAAAACATACTTTGCTTCCACTGACTTTTCTCTTAATGAATTCCTCCTCTCCCGGCTGTTGTTTTTGGCCTCAGGCTGACTCTGTGGTTTTCCTTCTCCAGCACGTGATGCAAACACTGCTCTCCGGCTTGCTTCCTCCACCTGTAACTGGCCACATGTCCCCGGATGGGTCAGGGCTGATGATGCTGGGTCACAAAGCCAGTGCCGCCCTGCAGACTTGCTTGGATGCTTCCTGGCTCTCTGTGGAGCATGACAGGCCAACGCACGGGGGTAGGAAAGGGGCTCTGCATAAAGAAGACGGTGGTCCCTGAAGTGAGGGGGTCATGGGGATATAGGAGAGGGAAGTAAGAGGGTGGCACCGGGCTGGCTGTGGGCCTAGACCCTCCCTGGACAGCGCAGGTCAGGGAGCTGTGCTTCCCAGCAAGGCACGGTGACCAGAGAGCACCCTTAAAACCCCACAGTGCCGGCCTGAAGCGCACAACGTATTGACAGAGCGAGTGAAAATATGAGTAAAGCAAAGCATCCATCTGTATTTAACGGCCCTTCCGCTCCTCCCCCACTTCCAACTGCTTACCCTTAAAATTCCTCTCGGGACACAACTGTAAGCTTTTCTCTAAAACCACCATGACTAGAAACTGCCTTTCGTTTTTACACAAGCCCTGAAAAATTTCTTCCCTCAGTGACAGCAGGGGCTCTAAGGAAAACCCATTCCATTGCAAACCCCACCCTAATTTTGGGCACCTCTGCCTGCACTCTTCTCTCCCTACTGCATGGGGCAGGCCCCTCTCCAGATCTGTCCTCCCTAGACAGAATCTGTCCCTGCTCCTGAGGCCAATGCTCCCAAATCGTGGCCCGGCACTGGCCGGCTCTTTGACCCCTGCTAGTGCTGCCCATAGCATCCAGCCTTGCTGGCCCCTCTCTCCAGCCTGTGGGTTATACCCTCCCTCCTTCTTTCCACGACAATGAAAGCACGCAGCCCCGCTCCCCCACTAACCCGTTCCCTGCTCTTCTACAGCTCAGACCCCTTTCTCCTTCTTCCACAGTGTTTCCTGCAAACGTGGGTTTTGCGCAATCTCGGAGCAGGGGCTGCAGAAGTCCCTTTGCATTGAAAGAGCAGTGCAGATCGCCACTGAAATGGTACCACGTATAAGGGACTCCCCTGGGGATGGGGCAGAGCAGGCATAATCCTTACCATCATCTATTTCTGGAGGCACAGAGTAATTTTCCTGCCAGGGTGACACTGAGCTCCTTGTTTAAAAATAGAGAGAGGAGCCTGAATCAGCAGTGCAGGGGATGTGAGGTAACGCAGGTAAAACTTTTCCACTGTGCCAGGCGCTGGGCACAGACGAAGGGCCACACCTGTGGTTTCACTAAACTGTCTCTCTGGTTACTCACTGACGCTGACACATTCCGGCCCTGCAAATCCTACCAGGAATTTCTTCCTGTAAGGTACCAGCGCCCTTTGATCTGCCTGTGGACGGAATGGTTGGGGCTCCCCGGACGGCCTCTGCTTGTCCTGATCCATGGCAGTCCCCTGTGCTGCAGGGAGGCCTGTGAGGACCCATCGGCGCCGGGTCTTCTGCAAGAGGAGCTCGGGCTTGGCGTCGACCTTGTCCCATTCATCCGGGTTAATGTAAGGTCTTCCCGTACGGGCTGCTGGCTGCGTGACACCTAACTGTCCAGGCCAATGTAGCCTGTGACAAATGTGACGGTCGGCTCTGAGGGAGGGAAACGTGCGGGCTTGCGCTGTCTCAGACCCAGGCGGGAAGGGAAACAGCTGGACGCCTTGAGCGGGGTCACTCCTCGGCTGACACAAATTTCCCTGCCCTGCTGCTTGTGGGAGATGCCCAATTTCAGCTGAGCTCAGCAGTCCTGCGCCCGGGGCCTCTTTTCAGCACAAGAGCTGCTTTAATAAATCAGCATGTTCCCTCTTGACCATCCTGTTTAGGGCAGGAGGGGAGAGAAAGAAGACTAGAGGGTAACTCGGAGAACTGGGTCCTTTGCCTCTCCTGTGTGGGTTCAGAGACGGGCTGGGATTTCCCTGTGGTTCCTTCAGAGACAGCATAGTTCCTGCTGGGGCTTCTGTTTGCGTTTATGCCAAAAGAGCCAGACCAAAGAGCAGGGGCTGTGGCTGTTCCCTGGGCTTCAGGGTACGAATCCCTGGCAGCTTTGGAGGCATAAACATGGCTTGTAGCTGGCAGCAGATGAGAAGCTAGAGCTCATGGTTAGCATTGGGGTGGTTGGAATAAGAACAGCATGAGGAGCTTGCAGGCACCAGGAGCTGTAGATCACAGCAGCACTGCCACTGGCTTGCCTGCAAAAACTGGTGTTGGACCATGTACTTCTTGCCGGTCTGTCCCATCACGGAGGCGTTCATCCGCTTTCTGGGCATTGGCAATGAATAAAACGCTCCCGGTCAGGGTAAGAGCTCTTTTCCTTCTCCTGCCTCTCCCTGTGTCATGCTGAGGGTGCTCTGTGTCTGTGACTGTGCAGTGTTTCCAGAAATGCAGTGGGGTGATGCCCACCCAGAATGTCCTGGGCTTTCTGGATATGCCGTACCCAAGATTAAGAGGTGCTGCCAGACTTCCATTTTCCATTCTTGGTGCAGTATGCTCCTGCCCTCCACATCGCAGTGCCTTCAAAGAGCAGAGAAAAGAATTGAGTGAGGAAGAAGAATGAAGAAAACACCACTGAGAACAGATATTTGTCTGGCAGCAAACTGAGCTGCTTGCAGGCGCCTTCAGATAGCCGCGGCTGTGGTCTGGCATTGTCTCTGCACCGCTCTGCTGTAACACTGGGGGCATATCAGTCTGTCGGGGGTGGCAGCTTTGGACCCCAGTGCTGGAGCGCAGGGAGCCAGGGGTGCATGCAGAGCCATGACCAGGCACTACTGATCACCAGAGCAGTGTGGGGGACACAGGCAGCTTTCTGGTACACGCAGGTGCTGTGATGAAATGACATATTCATAAGCGGTACCGTAAGTCTGGCTGATTTTGTCATTGCCTATAAAGCACTCTCTTCTGGAGCAGCCTCATCCAAGATGTTGCTGCCACTGAGGTTAGCAAACAGCTTCTTGGGGTCCTTGTCTTTCTTAGCCATCGGTGGGTAGAAGTTCAGTCTTGCACTCCCCTTTCCTGGCCGTGCTTCAGGGTCTGTGTTACAGCACACAGAATCACAGAATCAGCCAGGTTGGAAAAGACCTTTAAGATCGTTGAATCCAACCTCTACCCCAGGACTGCCAAGTCCACCACTAAACCGTGTCACTGAGGGCCTCATCTACGTGGTTTGTGAACACTTGCAGAGGATGATGATTCCACCACTGCTCTGGGCAGCCTGTTCCAATGCCTGACCTCCCTTGTGGTGAAGAAATTTTTCATAATACCCAGTCTAAACCTCCCCTGGCACAGCTTGAGGCCGTTATCTCTTGTCCTATCATTTGTTAAATGGGAGAAGAGATCAGCCAGCTCCTCGTTCCATCCTCCTTGCAATGTTGTCTGACTGAGACTTTCATCTGCAAGTTCAATGCAGGTGGGACCCTGGCTGGGCACCAGTGCTGGCTGCTCAGGGCATCTTTCTGTGCACAGGAGGTTCAGCCTGGCTGGGCTAGAAAAGCTGACACCACTGTGAGCAGTTGGTGGATTGTTTTTTTTCTACAAAAGGAACATCTTACAGCATTTGCGGAGCTTCTGTGCCAGAACTTTATTGTCAGTGTGGAGCTAGGCCTTCAGCTGCGCTGTTTATCCTTACCATCTTCGAGACAACCCTTTACCCTAAGACGTCAGTTTTGGTTAAGTCAGGACCATGTAAGCCTTTTGTTTTTAAATGGCAAAGAGGTCAGGGGGAGCCTACCTGAGACAGGAGACATGACATTGTGAGTAGTTAATTTGTTAAGTAACTTGAATTTAGCTATAAAGTAAATCCGTGTAGCCTGAATAAAAGTGTGAAAGGGGAAGCTGGCTCCCCCCCTGAGAAGCCTCACTAGCAACAGGATATTTCTGGGAGGTATTTACAGCAACCCTGGACATGCAAACCTGCTATAGTAATGCATCATGTCAGATTCAACATTACTAGAGTTTTGGTCCAGAAGGACAAGTTTCTACATGAGGAAAATCCATTACTGCAGAAGACACTCACTAAGTGTTTGGAGATAAAGTCCCTCTAGGCCAGCATGCAGACTGCTCTGGACAAAGGGGGTTACTCCATTTGCATTGATGTTGCTGTTTCTTTAGATGTTGATGCCTTTGGTCTTCAAGACTGCCTGTCAAACGCTCTTCATCAGGATTGAATCCTTTGGGTTGGAATTTGCCTCTGGACAGAGTGAGAACCACTCCCAAATACCGCTCGTCCCAGTTACACCCTCCATGTCGGTGGCACTGGCGTTGAGGTTCTGTACAGAACCTCACTCATCCCAGTGTTTCCCTGCGAGGATGCGCACGTAGCCCTCCTCGTTTTCCCTGTGAACTGTGGCTCCTCTAAAGCAAGAGTCCTTGGGAATTATTTTTGTCCTCTTCTGGACTCGCTGTTTGTGTGAGATGGGGAAGGAGTGCTATGAGCGCCCCATGGTCAGCGCGGGCTGGGGCTTGCTGGCAGCACTTAAGCAGGATCTTCCCGCTCACCCAATTCATCTACGCCACAACCATATGCTGTTATTAGGTGATTATGTTTTGGTATCTCCATTGTGTAATTAGTCACATGCTCGTAAACAATGTAAATAGCCCCTAATGAGTTGGTAACTTAATTATTCAGTAATGACTTTGAATGTCAGCAACTGTCCGCACCGAGCAGCAACTACTTTTAAGTATTTCTTTTTGGTTCTTTTTCTGCGTTGCAAAACCAGCTTGCATCTTTGTTCCTTGTTTCCTAACACTGCAGGCTATTCTGCTCACAGGCCACTTGACTTGAGTGAATTTGCTCACCCGTTAGTCCAGAAAATTTGGCCCCACTGTTTAATGATACCGCTGATATTTATTTAGGTTTTTCTTTTAGAGAGACATGTAGCAAATATATCTTCTGTTTCTCAAAAATGTTGATAGTTATGAATGGATCCTTGACCCTGCCCTGCGGCCTTGCTGTTTTCTGAAGTCTTTTTCAGGGTAGGTGTTTAGGCAGGAGCTGCTCTGCACATAACAGCAGGGATTTCAAAATGGCCCTGGCAAAAACCTAGATCCAAAAAAAAACACCCCTAAATCAGTTTATTTTTCACACATTTCTTGGCTTTGTTTAAACACATTCCCAGCCCAAACAGTCCACAAGAAAACCTTGGGACTGTGAACTCTGAAGGCTTAAAGACTCAGTGGCAGACATGAAAGCTTCGCTTCACTGTACTTTAAAAATCCACTTTTATGGTGGATTTTAATGTCTTTATTTTAAACAAAGCTCGTGAAGGTTTTTGTCTTTGTGCTTTTGGGGGCGGGGGATAGTCATTGCTGTGTTACAGTGGTGCTTCGCTGTCTTTCTGGTGTGCTTTTGAATCAGTGACGTTTCCTAATTCTGCTGACATTGGAGCCCAGAGCCTTCAGCAGCTCCCTTCCAGCACTGCCCATCTCCTTAGCTTTTGGAATTCCCTATCATAGCTTTGGAGAAAGAGAGCTTGAGCAGTTTTCAGAGCTTCAACTTCTAACCATAGCCATACTCCTCCTTTTGTGTAAAATTGACCATGCCATCCTTTCCCAGATACATTTATGAGTTGCTGATACACTGATACACATCCCTGGGGTTTTTTTTGGGTTGTTTTTTTTTGTTTTTTTGAGTGGGTTTTTTTACGTATTTATACACTTCTGGAATGAGGCTGCCATGGTAGGTAACCAGAGAAAAGCAGTTCTTTTGGGGAACGACTTTCAAAGCTTCCTAATTAGCTCTCGGTCTGTGTTGGGACAAAGCCACAATATTTCAGCTATTCTGGCAGAGAGAGAGTTGTGTCAAATTTCCATTTTTTGTCTGTGAAATGTGCTTTTCAGACTGAAACTTGCATTTTTCAGAGCTGGAAGACGAGGGGTGCATGCTAGTGTTTGTGCCTAGGGAAATGGCCTGAGAGGTGCTTGGATTCCAGCCTCTGCCCAATCTCGTTTTGAGTAAAATGTCTATCTCTGATCATGCACAGTCAGCCATGGGACAGAGCCTGATCCAAGGCTTGGGTGTTCCCTCTGGCTCCTTTTTGCCTTCACCAAGCACAAAGTGCATGTGCACAGGGGAGGAACAGCTGTGCTGTGTCAGACCAAGGGTTCATGGAGCCCAGCAGCCTGGCTCCAACCATGGCTGATAGCGCAAGCACAGCAAAGAGTGTTATTTGCAGGCAAACGTACAGTGAATGTGTCTCCCAAATGTTCCCCAGCCTCCCACTGTTTGTACTTTGGGGGCTTCCTGTGGCAGACTCAGTATCTTTGTCGACCTTTTCCCGTGCATTTGTTGTGCTTTATTTCGGAACCCTGTAAACTTGTACTGCCCGCAGCATCCTGAGGCAAGGACTTCCACACAGTTACTACCTGTTGTGTAAACGGACACCTCCTACTGCGTGTTTTGTTTGCCGCTTTCATTTGATGCCCCTGGTTCTTGCAATGCCTGTTAACAATTTCTTCGGATGAGATCTCACTGAGGCCTACCTGCCTCTCATGCTTTTGGTTGCAACTAAACACACTGCGGTATATTCTCACCCTGAGGAATGGAAGGATGTGTCCTCATCAGGCAGAGGTGCGAGCCTGCCTCCGTTGTGTGCCTTCTAGGCTCTTACACAAAAATCTGGGAGCACAGTGCAGCTGTATGAGCTTGTTCGGGTTTTGCTGGTGAGTGTTACCAAACACGCTTGGAGTGTCTACACCTACTGGGGTAATTCTCTGTCTCTGCATATTGGTTTGATATATCCTTCCATTAGGTGTGCTGACCCCATTCAAAGCCTGTTCTCAGTAGGTGGCATTCTGTGTTGGGATGCCTTCTGCCAACAAAGTCTCCCCAGACACAGGCCTTGAGACTGCAATGGATATGATCTGGGACAGCACACAAACACATGCTTAACTTTAATCCACACATGCTTAAGTGCCTTTTGAGCATAGTTTTGTTCCACGTTTGTTGCTTGATGTCTGTTAAAGGAACCAACAAAACCCAACTGCTGAGTTCCTGCTTCACATTCCTCTCCTTTGGCAGCAAAGCTAGTATGTATATTGGTTCTGGGAGTCCTCCACATGGCCACTGACACCTAATGCAGGAGTTGCCTGGATGATAACCAGCTTTATTAGCTGTTTTATATAAGCAACAGGCAGCCTGGGTGATGCTGGATCTTGCCTGAGCTGCTCCACAGCCACCCAGCTGCTGGCCTTCTCCAGCAGGGTTTCACACTATTCCCCCGGAAACATGCTCCTGTCCATCCCCAAAAGGCTGCAGGAAGAAGTTTCCCAGTGGTTGTAGCTCCCCGTGTGTGTACCACCACCCTGGGATGTGCTGCAGGCGGTGTGTTTTGGCAACAGAGGAGCAGAGCCATTCCTAGAATGCCAGTGATGCCACGCTGTGGGCTGCTTGGCCTTACCTGGCACAGATTGCGTAACAGAAACTGTCTGTTATCACGCCGGAGATACGAAGCTGTGATTACGGCAGTTGCAATAATGCACAGCCTCCCTATTGGGGTGCATTAGGCATGCGGCAGTTGTTCATTTCCATGTGCTGGGCACATACAGCGCTTACAAAACTCTAGCATGCTACTCCATGAGATACTCTACCAGGGAGTGAGTAGTGCCTGGTTAGACCTTATGTCTGGAGCTGCTGCAAAGGTGTAATGCAGCACAGACTCTGGCATATGTTGCTGCTTGGAGCTTTTATGAGGGTATATAATAAATATAATGCACGGTGTATTGTTTTTTATGGTATGCGAGGCACAGAGTGATTATGGCAGGGCATCCATGCCGGTGTCCCATTGGTCTGCCCTGCTTCCCTCAGTACTGCGTTTCTTGCCACTCAGACAAGTGGGAGGTTATTCACATCTCAGTGCATACCAGTGTTCCCAGCACCTTAATTCCCTCACAGAATTTTCCACTCCTTATGTGAGGCAGTTAAAATAGGAAGGGAGAGATGGCAGCGTTCTCTGGGATAGGGAGCCAGCAGAGCTCACCGACTTCAGAGTGTGCTGAGGGGTAAGGAGCCGACTAGAACTGGTTTTTCCCATTGCTTCTTGCTGTGGATATTTTCCATCTGCTGCTGGGGGTGAGCTTCAGATGAGTGGGACTTTGGCAAGGGATAGAGCAGGAGGTGTGTATTGCACAGAGGACTTGACTAAGCAAAGGGGCTTTGGAGTTGGCGGCTAGGACCAACTTGGTGAGATCTTGGCTGACTTTCTAGTTACCCTTAGGTGGACCTAAGGATTCATGCCTGCGACCAAGTAACACTTCCAATCATCCATCTGAGCATTTCAGCCCTGCTCAAGTTTTCAAGCAGCCCATGACTTTATGATTGATCATTTGTCATCCTAAGTGGTACATTTATGTCTTGCCTCCTGGTGAAGTCTCAGCAGTTTATTTCTTGCAAATCCCCAATGCTTCGAAATGAGAGTTAACTTCATTTTCCTGGAACAGGCTGATCACTTCATTTACAGTCTTGGATGTTAAGCCTCATGCATCACCTCTTGGAGGATGAGCCTCATACTTGGAAAGAGGTACCTACTGGAAACAGGATTTCCCACAAAAAGCTAGCAGCATCCCTTGCTATTGCAGATGTTCCTTGCAGTAAAAGTACTTGGCTGGGGAAGCACAGGGAAGTGAGCATACAGAGGGTGAGAGCGCAGCCAAAGTGAATTCCAATTTCCATTCAAGCAGAAACCATCAAAGTATTTGGGCTTTTGTAAACAGGAGTGTATTCACCTCTTCCTTATTAAATCAGTGACACAGGAGAATGCCTTGCATGTTCTCCACAGTTGATTCAGCCTCTTCTTGGCCTATTGTCTAAACTTACATCAGCGACCTTTTAAAAGAGCATCTGAAATTCAGTCAGACACAATTAATGTATACTTTGCTTGCACTTGACAGACATGCAAGGGAAGAATGAGGATGTTAGCATGCCGGCCGTGCGAATGAGAACTTTGTAACGCTAAAGTATGCTTGGCCCTTTCTGGTGGTGTCCTAACCCAAAGGACAAACCACAGCACAACCCCCCAAAATGTTCTAATGCTTCTCAAGTGTCTTGAACACCTCCATCCCACAGTGGCTCTCATGCTTACCACCACACAGGCCCAATGGCGATGCACACACAAAGTCCTCTTCAGCAGATGAGAGCTGTTGGCTACTGAGTACTGGTGCCCGTTGGCACCAGGAGTGAGCCTTCTCTGCCTTCATGGGAAGTGTCAGGCAGGCCTGGCTCTGTGGCACATCTCAGTAATTGCGACCAGTTTCCCATGTCCCGTGCACATTGCCAGTACCAATAACCAGATCAAACATCACACGTTTTCAAAGATGGGTCTTAAGGTTTAAATTCATCAATTCCCACCCTTTATATTTGGCTCTTTATACATGTGAGCATTAAATATGTGTATATATGGGTATGTATTCCCTTAAATATATATTACATACTTAATTTTTTGCATATATTTCTACAGAAATAGAGACTTGCAAAGTCCTTATCTATTTTTATGCACTGGTAGTGTTACAGTGGCCTGTCTGTCCAGTTCAC
>JARCZZ010036362.1:0-43478 GCA_030323915.1 Brotogeris chrysoptera | reverse complement strand
CAGAAATAGAGACTTGCAAAGTCCTTATCTATTTTTATGCACTGGTAGTGTTACAGTGGCCTGTCTGTCCAGTTCACGGTCCCATTCTGGAAATGCTGGTCAAATCTTCACCAACACCAGCCTCCTCCCCAAAGAGAAAACAGTTAAAATGAAGCAGGTGGCCAAACTCTGAGAAATAAAATACAAAGGGGAATTGTTTCCCCAAGATCTTGTGGAAGGTCCTGGAGAGAGCTGGAAGGGGGACTCAGGTCTCCTGACCCTCAGACCAGAGCTTTAGCAACTTGACAAAGCCCTATCTCCCAGAGACCTACCCAAATCGCCAGAGGTAACCTTCATCTTCAACTTGGCCTTGAAAGGTTGAAAAACGGCCCTTGAAAACAAGTGAGTATTTGGCAAACAATTTGCATAATGCATTTGTTTGGGAACATTTTGATCCTCTAATGGGCTGCCAGCAAAGCAGATGCAAGGTGGAGTTTTTGGTTCATTTACTCATGAGAGAGTGAGGAGTTCAGTCAAGTGAGGATGGGCCTGGCCGGGTGGTTCTGTCTGCATGCTAGGATGATTGGGGTTAGGACTTTTTTACCTGTTGGCTGCAGTATATGCTTTAACTGAGGGTGAGCACAAAGGAAGAAAGTCTGGTTTATTTGCAGGGTATTTTTAAAGTCCATTTTCCAAAGGAAACTGCCTGTTTGGCTGTTCATCCTTTCCTCTTCAAGTAGCTCTTCAACATGTCAGCCAGTTTCAACCACATCTGGAAGAGCAGTAGAAGTTTCAAATGCACTAACTTTGTGGCTGTCGGAGTAGACGAAATGATGCAAACCAGTGTTTTCTGAAGGAAAGAGAGGGAGAACCCAGCTGTTAGACATCAGCTGGCCACACCATCACCATATGTGAACATGACCTGCCCACCAGCACAAATCTAGCTCTAGATTATGCACACCGCTATTGTCTCTTGCACATGTGGATTAATGCAGAGAGTGAGAAGATGCCTGGGCACAAAGGATACCCTCTTTTCCCCAAGAACTCTGGGCTTTGTTAGCTCTGTTGCTCAAAGGGCAACTCGTTTCCTTTATGTGTGGGCAGTGCTGAGGAATAGCTGAGCTTGGCATTTTGCCGTGAGCCTGGGAGTCCCCATCTCCTGCAGGAGCGAGTTCCAGCATCCAGGGCCAGCTCCAGGGTACCCTCTGTGTTCTGCACATGTTCTTCCCTCCATTGTCTGATGGTGGTCTCAGCCTGCCGGGACACCATTGTCAGCAGTGGCCAAAGTGGATAATGAGCAGAGAGAGAGCTGGGATGACAGAAAAAGTCTACAAGGAGAGCAATGAATGATGGCCTCAACCACCCAAATAATAACTGGCTGTCTGAAATACCAGCTCAAATTAAAACAAGTTGGGCAAGTCTCTGAGAGCAATTGGGCCAACTATACATTGCTTAGGGCAAGCTGAGCACACCACACACCTTCATTAAGTAAGCAGTGGCCGTCAGTGTGGTGGGAGAAGCCCTCAACGCCAGGATTTTCACTCAAAGGCATCCGGGATATCCAGCCTATCTCACCACATGAGCTGTCAGGCACTACTAAGTGAGGACACCCAAGGACTTTCTAAGCGAGAGTTACGTGACTGCATGTCTGAGCCACGGGGACATGTCAGACTGGCCTGGCTACTAGGCCATGAGAGCCTGAGAGTCTGGCTATTAATTTCAGGGACTGGGATCAGATCCATCGTTGGAAGCACGAGCTCTCTGCCGTGAAGCGACTGCTCCCTGGGGCTGCCTTGTGCGTAGGCTTTTTGTGCCTCGTGTTATCTGATAGTTCAGATAAAAGCCCAATTCTCCTTTAAACTTTTAAGCGCTTTATAAATTATCAGAGGGCTTTAATCTCTTTTTCTGAGAGATAAAGGGCCTTCTAAACCCCAAACTCTAATTGAGTGGCTTTAGTTGTTTTAAGTCCCTTTTCAGAGGAAAGCAGGCCTGTCACCATGAGAAATGCCTTCCAACACGTTCTCAGCTGGAGCAGGGTTCAGCTGTGGTGCTGGGGATGGGTCCAAGCAAAAGCTTGGTTGGTTTGTGCTCACAGAGGAAACCACGGAAAAAGGATGGAGCGCACCGTGGATACTGATTTATCCGCCTCTATGCTCGTTTCATTTAAGCAAGTGCACGGAAACTTTGTGAAAGCCTGCTGCAGAGCTGGCTGCTGCTAGCCTTGCTGTCAAAACTGCCCAGAGATGTTTGCATCTCTGGTTAAGCTGATCCATACCTATTCATTTAGCAAACTCCTTTTGGACATGGTCGTTCTTCCCTGAGTATTCTCTGTGCTCCAAAGGGACATGAGCATCAGACAACAAAGAGTGGCCTCAGAAAACCATTCTGGAATTTGTAGGTGAGCATATCTGCTCCGTCCAAAGGATTCTCCTCATGGCAGGGCACGGAAGGATCCCATATTACCTGCATATCCACTCAGAGCAGCTGGTATTTCAAGCAGACGTACACAGAGCTGTTCATGAGTGAACTGATGCTCAGGAGCTGTCTGTGGGAATTATCTGATGAATAGTTTCATAGAACAAACAGCGGAGATTGAAACAGAAAGAGGGATGAGAGAGTCAGAGGGTCTGAAATGGGGTGGGATGCAGGAGGAAGAAGATTCTTTGCAATGAATTATGTGGTGGGGTTCAGCAAAGAGTATTATTTAGACCCTGTCCCCCAGGCTGGAAGGAAGACTCTTCTGGTCCCACCTCTTTCATCCTCAGAAATTGCCTCATGCCTCCTACACGGACATCCAGATTTACAGCATCCAGTGTAACCAAGTGTGGTCGCTGTGATGGCAGCTCCCAGCACTCAGGGCAGGCTGAGGATGAGCACGGTCCTGCCTGTGTCACGATAACCATTTGTAACCCCCGCAGAGAGGCTGGGCAGCCTTCACAGTGCAGTGCTTAAGTCGCAGGGAGCTCCCAGAGTCATGCCAGGTCTCAGAGGAGGACAGATGGGCAACAGCAGTCATCAAAAGGCAGGGATAAAGCATTGGGTGGTGCTAGCATAACTCAGGCTAGGGAGAAGCAATCCATGCTGGGGATTTTACATGGCACAACAAAGCACCGTCACCCTGGAGTCAGACTCTGTTTGAACAACAGAGGATAAAGTCACTAAGACCTCCTAAACCCATCACAGATGGGGGTGCCCAATGCAGATTGTGGCACATGTCTTTCAGCATGCTCTGTGTCCTCAGGGTAACTCACAGATGACCAAACCATCCGTGTGCCATGAATGAACTCGTACCGGGCATTGGTACATGACAGAGACAGGCTTACACAGGCAGAAGAGCCTGTTCACAGAACAGCCACTCTATCACAGACTTGATTCTTACGGCAGACCTAGGAAACACCTTCAGAAGACGAGCAGGGAGTTAAAACCTGTGACTTTAATGGGTGCTAGAAACCAAAGATGCAGCACCAGTACTGGTTTTACAATTTCCCCCAGCTCCCCACTCTCCCACCAATCCCTCGCTATTTGCGGGGCAAGAACTTCTGCCTCTACTTACTATGTAGAAACAAACAGCCCTTACCCCTCTTTCTTGCTAATATTTCTTACTGCTGTAGATGTATTAACAACCGCCTTTCCTCTGAAACAGCTAGCTGATTAACACACTGAAGTTAAACTTGGAATGCTTGTTTTCAGTCTATACTTAGCTTAAAGTTTGATGCATCTTTTTCAGACCCTTAGAAGAGCTCAAGCTCCTGACAGTTTGTCCGTCGTTTCCCAAATACATCCATTGGTCTAATTAGAAAACCCCACTATGCTTCCTACAAACCTCGACAGGCTAACGGTGAGGGCAGGAGAGGAAAACACTCCTATCTCCCACCCCCACTAATATCCATCAGGCTGGATCATCATTCTTTTCCCCTTCACCTCCTTTTCCTGCATCCATCATTGTCAGTGTGGCTAGGCATAGCTACAAATAAATATTCAGCAGAACAAGGAAGATGTGGACACAAATGTCTTGGCTAAAATCAGAGGGTGCAACATTTCTGTAAGGCAGCAGTCCTGTGTTTTTATTTTCTGTAAATGGTAGATATTTGCTATTTCAGCTCACTGTCACAGCCAGAGTAGGGAGAATGGAGTCAGGACAAAAGGGTTTCTCTTGTAACTCTGCATATGGCTGATCTGTTGTCTGTGAGAAACTTGCCGCATGTTTTTCTATACAAAAGTAATAATTATTACTCAGTCTCCCCGTTGAGAGGTGAAACTGATACTCGCAAAGTGCCTAGGGGCCCTGGTATACGAACGGTGCTATGTACATGCATTAGTGCTGTGGTTTACTCTGCTCTCTGGACCACTGATGTGAAAGCTGAATCTGGAAATCTGGACCTCCAAATACACTGAAAGATGTAACCCAGTAGCCCTTGGTGAAAAGTGCCGTGGCCTGCCTTTAGCCAGCTTTCCTCTCTAGAGCTGAGGAGCACCAGGGAGGCATGGGTGTCTGGGCTTGCTGTGCTACAGCCAGCTCTTCTGGGAGTGGACATCCGTGGGCTGCGTTCCCCACTCTGCCACATCTATCCAAAAGCATAATGCCTGAGACAGGAGCCTTTAAAACACCCCGATTCCTCTCTTGGGCGCAGAGTAAAAGCATCAGAGGCCCAAGTTTCAGAGGCAGGATGAATATTGCTTAGGACTTGCTTAGAAGCTCCAAAGACAAAAGTGCTGTAAGAGCCTACATGGCAATAGAGGTTAAAAATACTGTAAAACCTCCCCAGTGAGGAAGTGATGGAATAAAGTTTGTCTTGGCATCTAGGATTTAACTCCCTGGTGTGTAAGGAGATCAGATACTACAGATATACCACCACGGTACATTTTTTCTATGTTTTTTTCTGACTTCCACGTATATCAGGATCGGTGGACATGAATCAGGTTTCTCTAGGGGAGGAAACCAGAGCCATCTGTGGGACACAAATTGAAATCAAAAGGTGTGTGAAGTGAATGAAGTTAGGGTAGGCCTGGCAAGTGTTTTCAGTTAATGTCTGGCAACTGGGACTGAGTGATACAGCAAAACTTTACAAGGCAAATGCTTATGTTCTGTAGAGGAGGTAAAATTTCCATAACAGCCCCCCACCCCAAGCACGCTGACATGGGGAGATGCAGACGTTCCCATGTAGGACCGGTTCGGCTCAGCACTTGGGAGCTACATGTGGACAAATTGCACACCCACTTTGAGCAGGACTGTTGCCGCATGGAGCTGCCAACTCTGCCAAATCTGTTCTGTGTGAGTATCGAGCTCATAACTGGATGAAAATTTAGGGCTATTTTTCTCGGGGACAGCAAAGGCATATTCTTGGCAGCTAGGCACTTCCCTTGCCTAATTTCAAGTTCCTTCTTGAAAACTTAAACTCTCAGTTAACAAGCTAGTGCTGATTTTTAGCGTGGACAAAAGAACCTCTTTTTCTTCTTATAGTCTGAAAATGGTCAAAATCTCTAAATGTGTGTGTGTGTGTGTTTTATTTTTATCATTATTATTATTTTCTTTCTTCTTTTTCTTTTAACAGGCTAAGGCAGACGCCTGGTCTGGAAAATGTCAGCCCAAGTGGTGAAAGTGGCAAGTTACAAGCAATTGAAAGCAGGGCTGGGAGAGACAAGTCAAATAGGTGCTAGTTCTCATGTTCTCTGGGAGAAAGCAGACCAGCCCAGAGCAAGACAGTCACCTCCCCATCCCGAGGAAAAAGCTGGGCTGTTTTCCTCAGAGGAGATCTGTTTTCTGTTTTCTCTCACTGCTGCAACATTACAGCATCCCTTGGCGTTTGTGGCTCCTTGCATGGGCTGTGACTCCGAGAGTGCTGTTCTCTAGCAACTGTTGCTGTATAGTACTAGAGCTTCTTCACCGTATTGCTGGAGGGCTTTTCCTTTCCACTCCTTTCCCGAGGTGAGCCTGGTCTTAGAGCGGGGAGCAGGATGTTTCCTCCTGGTGCTGCTCCAGGCAACGGGCTGGTTGCTTTTTGCTAGATCCATCTCTTTGGGAAGGGCACAGAGACCAGGCCTGCAGGAGGCTGTGATTCATTCTGTCTCCAGCTTTTTTAATGAGACCATTTCCATTGTCTATGAGTCTTGGGTAGGAGAGCACGTCTGCATCAGAAGCTGTGCTTGGGCCTAGGCTGAGGGTGTTTATGTGCATGTGTGTGTGCTCTTGGGGCTGCTAAGAGGACTGGGGCATTATAATCTGGGGTACAGGCTGGCGCTGTGCCTTGGCCTTGCCAGCTCTGAGCAATGAGTGCGGCTGTGCTTGTGCATGGGATAGGATGCTGCCACCCACCTCGCTGCTGCCAGGAGGTGCGGAGTTGGTGTCGGGGCTGGGCCCTCCCTGGGGATGCAGCCGGGGACCTGTGGAGAGCAGGGAAGACAGTCCTTTGCCTCTGTTTCTGGGCAAGTAGCTCCTGTGGAGCAAGTCATTAAGTAACAGCTATGACTGCTGCTGACTGGTGTCGAAAAGGCAGATGTTCACAAGGAAGGAGTGATGAAGCAAGTCAGCAGAGCAGCAGGAAGCAGCTGGCTGGCAGGTGAGCATCTCCACACAGTCTGCTAAATGCATTGCTGTTGGCTTTCCGCACAAGGCTTTCCAGCAGGAAGGCCAGATGTGTATAAATCCATAAGAGATCAGGCATTGAATTGCCAACCGTGCCTAAGGGGGTGATAGGCCTGCTCTGCATTAGCAGTGTGCCACACATACATCTTGGATATCACCAGGCTTTTGGCATAAGGTGGAAAGTGTTTGGGATGAGCCAGCCTGCTCTCTTGGAGCCCCTCCAGCCACTTTTCTTTGGGAGAGGTGTTTACAGTACTACAAGGTCCAGGGGGTTGGTGCTCAGTGAGCAGGTGAAGAAATAGGAGCCCCAATTCATCATGCGTGTGGGCATCCATGCAGGCTCACTTGTGTGCTCCCAGGGTGTCTTTTCTAGCCCTCTCCTGTCTGTTGGCAATGTCTACCTTGACACCCAGATCGGTGCTTCTTATTTGCTGCCCTGTCTTTCCCCCTGGACACCAATGGCTATCTTCCCTTCTCCCACCCTCTCATCTCCACCATGCCATCGGTACTCTCTTCAGCAACAAGACGAAAACTCACGTATGTCCTGCCTGCTCCTCCTAGCCCCGTCTTGACACACAGGCTCCCCCAGGCCATCTCTGGCTGCGTGAGGACCCCTGCCTCTCTCACCCCGGTCCTTTTGAACACCCCTGCTTCCTTCTTCCGTGCCCCCTTCCCAGGCATGTATGCAGCCTTCCCTCCTTGCCAGTGATGAGAAAGTGAGCCAGAAGTCATGGATGGGTTTCAAAACCGCTTGGTAAGTCCTGGAGCCTTTGAAGCCTAGCAGGAGCTCCCAGAGAGAGTCAGGTCTTTTAATTCTCATTAGAATGATATGCTTTCAGGCCAAACTTAGCACACAGTTACCAGGCTGTCCAGAACGCTTGCCAGAGTCTGGAGTTTGGAAAAAGCAGAGTAACACTTCAAAAAAAAACCCAAACCATCCTAGACAGAATAGCCCAGAGGCTGTGCTCCTGACAGCCTATGTTACTGCAGAGCTTGGCTCTCGCAGGCTTTGCCTGCTTGCTTGCCATAGTCTCCTCTTCTCAGCATGAGAGCCAAACTGGATGGAGACACCACTGTAAGTGTTCCTTCTGGCCTGGGGTCTTCACAGTTTGCTCTGGTAGTGGCTTTTGGTTGGGGACACGTGTGCAGCGTCAGGGGACTTTTCCTCCTCCTCTGCTCTTTCTTGTTTTGACACCTAACGCCCTGCATTGTACAGCTATGACCCTTCCTCTAGTTTTTGGTGGTGGGATCCTGGCTCTGCTATGTGCTGCTCTAGGCGGCAGGGTGAATTAGTATGTCTCTCCCTGCTCTTGACTTCACTGACCACTGAGGAAAACTGCAGCCCCTTGATCTGTAGCCTGAGGGACTCACTCGGATATTGCTGTAAGGGTCAAAACAATAAAATGAGAAAAGGAAAACTGGAGAAAGAGCCCAGATTTCAGAGGCAATCCTGGAGGAGGTCAAGCCAGGTTTGGCTGTAAGCTATAAGCTCTTTTAGCTTAGGTAGGACAGCACACAGTGTCCCTCCCACTGCCCTACGTGCTCATCTGCATCGATCAGCCCCATAATTTCACGTTGGGAGGTGGCCGGGCACCTTGGGAAGAGCCCAAGAGCTTACAGCATGGAAAAATCTCCGGCAACGGTTCCACTGCCGGCATGGGGGTGGTAGTACCGGAGTGTGTACTTTGGAGAGGGAGAAGCGTGGTGCCTCAGGGGCTGACGAACATGCCCAGGGCACAGGGTGCCCTCCTCCTCCATGAGCAGCACCAGGAGCGGGCACGTTGTGCACGCAACCGCCGAAGCTGCTGCTGGGCACAGGGCGGGATCACACCCAAAACCTCTTTGTTTTTGCAACACAAAAGGTGGAGACGGAGCACCGGGGTAAGGGGAAGTCCTAACGTGTTCTTCCCTCCCTGCCAGGCGTCCTGCGGCCGCGCCGCGCTGCAGTGGGGCTTCGGCAGCGGCAGCGCTGCCGGACGGCTTTTCAGCACCCGTTCCGTTGGACCTCGGGGAGCGGGATTCGCTATTGCGCTCCGTGGGAGCTGAGCGCCATTAAAAATCCAGCTATTTCAGGCTAAGCTGGCCTTTGGTCAGCCTCAGTGTGGAATTCAGACACGTAAGGGCACGGGGTGTGTTTTTTAAAAGCAACATTCCTATACTAGGAAGCATAGCCGCTGTAGAACCAGCACAGCTAGCTTGTGCCATCTGCCAAAGCAGCAAGGACAGCATTGGCCTCAGCAGCCCCCTGTGCAGCCTGATGAAAGAGCTTTGTACCCTGGCCTGAGTCTGACTTACTCTCAGTGCGGTCCTTAAGGGCTGGGGATGTGCACTCAGCCCAGGGGCACCAGCAGGTTCCCCTGAGCTCTTACCGGGCCCCAGCATCCAAAGACCAGAGCACAAAGTACTTGGGAGCACTACAATGAGGCTGTATTTGAGTGCACTGAACGCTCCTGAGTTTCCCACCTAGCTGAAGTGAGCAGTAAGGGCAGATTGGGGAATGGAGGGGCAGTTGGGGGCTGTGAAGGGAAAGAAACAGAGTCTGGATATCTGCGAGGATGCAGGAAGAGGGCACTCAGAGCGGGGCTTTGCTTTTGCTGCTGGAGGTGCTGGCAACAGTTCCACTCCCAGCCTGTGGAAACGAGCAAACCCCTCCTGGCAAGTGAACTCCGTGCTGAATGGAGGCATAGATGAGCACTTGTAATCGGTAGAGCAGTGTGCGTAAAAACTGCCAGGCAGATGCTAACTTGCCCTCTTCTGCCAGGCAGTTAGAGTGTACATCATCATGATCCTTTGCAAACAGAGAGGTGCAGCAGAATCGTGGGCAGAGTACTCAGATCTAAGGGTTGATGCCAAACTCAGCAGATAAACATCTGAATGAGGAATCATCCAGATGAGGAACTATGCAATAGAAGAGCAGAAGAGGAGGAGGGAGACAATGTGCCCTTGGGTGCCTGTCCAGAAGAGCCTGCCTCACTGTCAACTCAGGAAGCAAAAACTTGGTGTGCTTGACACAGGAGCTTGCCCCAGTGTTTGGCAGTGCTGTTTGGATATGAGGAAAAAGTTTTCTACCCTCTGCAAAGGTCATGGAGTGACATTTCCATCTGTCAGCCTGTGCTGCTTCCAGCTGGGACCAGGCAGGGAAGTATGAGTGGCTAACAGAAGCTGGGATGGAGGAGAAGAGCCAAGGTTTGCTCCTGGCTCTTGGCACAGTGCAGAAGACAGCCCTTCCCTCCTTCCTACCCCACATGCACCTCCTTTCTCTGAGGAGCAGAGGAGTGGGAATGGGCTTAAAGCCTGTGTCAGCCCTGCCTTGATCTCCATCTACACTCCACATGTCTTCTAACTTTGTCAACACAACAGGCCAGACACTGTCCCTGGTGACAGGCCTGCATCATGGGCAGCTGAGCAGAATGGACTTGAGGTGAGAAATTCCCTCTGGGAGAGATAAGCAAAATTGTCTCATGTGGCCCTTCCCCGGCTCATCCCTGCCTGTGGCTGTTTAAGCAAGGCAGGGAAGAGCTCTGGGGACAACATAGGGGTGATGGGTATGGGAGGAATGAAAGGAAGGAAAGGAATTTAAGGAGGTGCAGAAGCTACTTCTCTCACTGAGGTGGAGGTTGCATTTGACCTGAGTCAGTAGCTTGGGTCTGATGAGGGAATTTAGCACCTAACTAGTCAGAGAATGCTCTGACCCTATGCGCCAGGGCATGACAGGATTTCAGCACCTTGCTTTAGGCATTCACTATGTGAACTCCCTTTGTTCTTGCCCCACTGTGTGTGGTCATGCTTCTTTCTACTGCAAAGGTTCCTATGTGGTCAAATCAGAACAGGGAATGACATAGGGTCTCTGGAAACACCTTTCCATGGCAGGTATATCCTGGAATGATGGTGTGGCTGCTTTAAGGCCATGACTTGAGAGTTTTGCTCCTCGCCTGAAACAACTACTGCATACATTCCATTGCTCCTGTATGTGATCCAAGTCCTCCTTATGACAACATGACAGAGGCGCCAGTCAGGGCCTGTGGGCTCGGGCGTTTCAGTGTTGGAAATGCTGGTCAAGAGGGCATGCAAAGGCTTTTGTCAAGTATGGCCTTTTAACAGCCCAAAGGAAAGAGAACACTGACTGCTGGGAGCAGGGAAGCAGAATTTCAAAGGGCAGCTCTTCGGGTGCGTCTAAATCAGTGCTGATGCATTTTGTCACCAGGCCCGGCCTTCAGGGGACCAATACACCAATATGACTCGTATTGGTCCTGGGAGGACCAGCAATGAGGTGAGCGTGAGGTCTCCCCTCACTGCTGGGGTGGGCAGGGTCCAGGAGCCTGGCGGGGGGAGCCCTGTGGGATGTTACCTGCGTCAGGAAGGACGTCAGCTCCAAAACCGCTGATAGGAGCAGGAATATTTCTGCATGGAGGAGTGTGCAGGGGCAGATCTGGAAGAATATACAGACTCAGCAGCCTTCTCCTCCCAGCCCTCCATCTGGGACCCTGCAGAAGTTGTAGAAACATGAGGAAAAAGGAGAGGAGGGGACAGCGTAGGGCTTTTGTCTTCCAGAGTGGTGGAAGAGTGGGTAAGCTGCTTGGAGATAAGTCTACAGGAAGGCAAAGCCCTTCCGAGTAGCTGGGAGTGCTGGTTTTACCCTTGAGGACCTCACCTACCTTTGCAGCTTATTTGGGGCTTCTGAAACGATTGCATCTTTCTTAAAGGAATGCAGGAAGGGGGACTGTATTTGTTGCACTCAGCGTGAATGATGCCAATGACAATATAAAAACCACACTTAAGCATGGACTCAATCACATTTTAAATGCCCCCAAGGTCTCGGCTTATGTGGAAATACATGCAGTTAGACTTCTCTTCTAGCAGCTAAGTGATCTTTACTGGACCCTTGGGCAATCTCTTGTAGGTGCTATTTTAAATATGCAAACACAAATGGTCCCTATTGCATGCCACCTGAGGTCACTGAAATTGCAGTATGGGTGTCTTTGTGTGCTGCGTCCCCGCAGGGAAAATGGCCAGCTTGAGACTGCGCACTGTGAGAAGTGCCATCCTTCTGACTCCATCGAAGAGGAACAAGCCTGATGTTCATGCTTGCCTTTGGTCTCGGTATAGCTGCCTCTATTTTGTTGGCAAATAGAGCCATGCACGCCTCCGAGTGCTTTCTAACGAGGCCGGTTCCTCCAGGGGTGAAAGGAGACTGGGTGCCTTCCAAACCAAGCTGCTAATGGGAGTAAGCATATGGTGTATGCGTGCAAATTGTAACCCAGCTACGTGCTAACGTGCCAGCACCTTTCTGGCCCTGTTTCTGGAGTCTCCCTGCTGCCCCAGGGTTGAAGAGCTGCATTCATCCTGTAGGCCACCCAGCTTTCCAACAGAGAAACATTGAATTTTTAAGTGATGGATTTAAAGTTATCGGAGGGAAGTGGGATTAGCAGGGTGAAAGACCTTTCAACTACTTATCTGTGCCTGCCCACAGTGCTGTGAATCACTGGCACTCCCAAAGCACTTCCTCCATCCAGAGAGCCCTAACCTGCCCCACAGGGACCTCTCTGCTGCTCTCCCTGCGCTGGCCCTGGCCATCACTTCCAAGCCACCAACCATGCCTGGCCAGGAGCGCACCACAGCACGCTCAGTTTTGCCTCCTCACCCCACACTGGTGCTGGAGGATGTCCTCCCTCAGACTACATCCCCCTCCCCTGCCTTGCAAGCCCTATAGCTGGAGACTTTCATTTCTGCCCTGGCTGTCGTCGTGCTGGAGTAGCCGGGGGGGTGCAGGAGCCCAGCACACAGGGGACACATTTCCCTCCCAAAGGTTCCCTCTGTCTCTCATCTGTATCCCATCATCTCTGTATCCCCAGATGGCTCCAGACCCTGCTGGTAGCAGGCTCCCCTACCAAGGACGTCTGCCTTTCCCTGCTCTTCCGTACGCGGGCTCTGTCCTTGCAACTTTCCACCCTGCACTCCATGCTGCCCCAGTTCCTTGGCCTTTTGGAGAGTCCAGCGAGGTGGCAGCTTTGCTGGGTGGTGCCATGATTTTTGGAGGCTGAGCTGAGTCAAGTCTCCAGCAGGAGAGAGACTCTGCTGCACTTCCTCTCCCATCACGGTGTTGCTGGGGGGAGTAGAAGCTTATCGGGAAAGCGATGGTGTTGCTTGGGTGCTGCGGGAAAGGGAAAAAGTAAAACTCCTTCATTAAGCCCCAGAGCTGTTTCTCGTGTGACAAAGGGGAGAGGGGACAGGGGAGTAACAGCCTGCGCCTGTTAAGGCACTGGGACTGCCAAGCAGCAGGCTGCGATGGCGGAGAGAGGAGCAGCACAGTTGGGCCACAGGGTCTGGAGGCTCCCAGGGGAGCCAGGCCTGCCCCGGGGGGGCCCTTATCTCCCCCAGTTGCCCTGATCACATCCCTCCTGGACTGCCCACCATGCCGAGCAGCACTGATAAGGGTCTGGGGGAGAGCAGGGCCTGATTTATGTCCGTCCCCCACCCCTCCAATTCATCCTGCCACCGTGGCTCCTGCTGGCCCCACCAGACCCGCGTCTCCCTTTCCCGGGAGAGGGTGTTTGCATTGTGGGGGGTGCCTGTGCCCTTGACAAGGCTCACATTGCTTTCTAATTTCTTGCTGGAAATGCATCTGGGAAGTTTAGTCAATTACTGGCTGCAAGACTCCTCCGCAAGGCCGTGGTATTTATGAGTTCCCCCAGTCCGGGGGGGTGCCGACCGCAATTAGAGGAGATGAGGGAGTGAAAGTTGCCTGCGGTGAACTCCAGGGATCGACCCTCCAGCCTCTGCCAGAGGGGCAGCAGCTCTCTGGGCCAGCCAGGATAGGGCAGCAGAGCTGACGGCTGGAGAGGAGAAAAGGCAGTAGCAGAGTTTGCCATAGGGAGGATGGAGCAGGCCGGGAGCAGCGTGCGGGACAGGAGGGATGTGAGTGGGACAGACGTGGACAGGAGACGGTGTGGAGGAACATGCTGGTCACACCGTGATGAAGGTTTGGGGCGCACGAGGAGGATGGTGCTCGTGTATCCTGACCTTGTTTGTGGTGCCCGAGACCCTGGTGTGTAATCTGATAGAACAGATGCTGGGACTGAAGATTTGTGTCTATGTGTAGCCCTCTTGGGCCCCACGGAGGGGCTTCAAAGCATGCTTCAATGTCATACACATCCTTTAAATGCTGTGTGCTGATGAGGCAGCGTTAAGGGGTCATCAGCCTGGTCCATTCCCAGCAATCTTTTGCATGCATAACCCCATTAATTAAGGAAAGGAGAAGTCATCCTGTCCCTCCCATTGATACTACTATGCTGGCAAGAGTCTTAAGACAATGCACGGCTCTGCTGGCAGCAAACTCTTCTGGGATAAGCTACTGACAGACATTTAGCCAGTGGAAGCTGAGATTCCATTGGGAGGATTTTGCTGTAGTGGCTAACCAGTTTTCCATGTGAAGAAGGCCTCTCTGGCAATGAGAACAAGGCGCCCTATGTGGTGGCAAGTGGGTAAGTTTGGAGTCAGCAACCTGAGTTAAGTGGTAGAAGAGGAACAATTGCTGGGCCACTTCATTTGTCCTCCCGCCCCACAGGTCCTGTCTCCTATGGGATCTTCATGAAGCGGTTGCCACCAAGACAATATCAGTGTTGCTTGCTAGCGTTGCTCCATGTCTTGTGCGCTGCATTAGCTACCAGGGCAGTTGTGCTGCTTGAAGGCACGCACCCATCCATGGAGCTGGCAGGCTTGTCCCCACCAGCCTGTCAGTGTGAGAGTAGCTACATGCGTACAGTAATTGAAGAGATCAAGGCTGAGTGCGCCCAACAGACCGACAAAGCCAATTACCCCTCAGGAATTTCTGCTCCTCAGGCTCGGATGGTGATTACAAAACCTTTGCCATTAAAAATTAGCCAAGGGAGAAACCTGTTGCCAGAGTCCAGCAGGAATTTCCCATGCCCATCTGATACACAGAGCGACCACAAAAACGTGTACCTGCCAAACCATGGACATCACCTTTTCACAGGCCTGACATTCCCCTGTGCTTTAGGAGGTGGGTAGCATGACATACAGATGCACGTATATACATGGGAACAGAGCATGCTTCCACATATGTTGGCACATGGAGCAAATAAACTGCAAAGCTGCAGTAATAGGAGGTTGTGAAACCCACAGTGATTGTGCTGACAGCTCCCATTTCTTGCTGCGTGTTCTGGGCTCAGCTGCGGGGTCTCGGGGTGGAGGAGGGATGAGTGTCTGCGATGTGCACAGGGGGAGAAGGCCTTGCTGCTGAGATCCTGTGTCCTGGGGACTGAAAGGAAAGCCATGTCCTGCCCCGCCTTGTGCAGGATGTGTGATGTGAAGGGAAGGAGAGTGGGAAGGCCACAGCTGGACCACAGCTACAAGCCTGGCTGTCCTGTTTCTCTTCTGGAGTCACCGTGCCACCTTGGCCTCCTTGCTTAGGGTGGGTTGTTCACTGCAAAGTTAAGAAGATTATAACTCCAGTGTTGCTGGTAACTTGTGTCTTATCCACACCCACATCCCTATAAATCAGAGATGCTTTTCAACTTGAGCTTGCTGGCCAGCCAAGGAGATGGGCTCGAGTACAACCCCAAGGCTGCTGACACATCTCCTCTGCAATGCGGGTGCAGGCTAGCTCCTCTCCCGTGCTGCTAAGTCCTCCAGAGGCTTCCTATAATCCCTCCTATGAGCTGGGTCAGACAGACGTCTCTCCTCCCAGTTCCCTGGGAAAGGGTCTGTAGAGCTATGCCATTTCCTGCACAGCACTTGGGGCTGTGGGATAACCCCCAAAAGCACAGAGAGGAGCCAGTGAGGCACAGCCGCCTTTCTGCAAGGTCAGCTAGCTGGAGAGGAGGACTGGACTGTAGACTGCGTCAGTTAACTCCAACATGAACACTTGCTTGTGTAAATCCTGCTCATCCTAAAGGCTGTCTCTTGCAGCAGAGCCGAGGGAAGTCTCACAATACACTGCCGGTCCTGCTATTTTTCGTTTCTCCTCCCTGTAGTAGTGGAGCTGGGGAAGTTTTTTATAACAGTCTGGTTTTCGGTGTTGGTGAGAATTCGCTCTTATGTAAAGAAAGTAACACCATGTTGGAGTCCACTGGAATCTCACTTCTGCCCAAACCATTCCCCATGTATTTGGAGGGAGCTAAAATGTCAGATTAGGCTGGTGTTAACCCTTGGCGTTATGTGACTGTCGCTCTAGTATATGCCTCCTCTCCCTTTCATTGTCTTTATACTGCCTGATTTCAGTTTTTGTAACATATTGCCACTAGAAACCCCTTAGCAATGGCTCTGTGAAAGCTTCCTGGGTATCCACTACCCCTTGTAACCTTGCAACCACAGGTCACCCCCACCACTGTGGCATGCTGCTGTTGCTGTTTCCTGATCTGGGAATAAAGAGGAAGGAGGGATGTGATCAAGTCACTTGGCCTTTGATTCTCCTGTCTGGGGGAATTAGTGAGAATGATGAAGCTTTCGGGGAGTTTCACACCTCTTTCAGACCTTTTAAGCCTCCCGAAAAGTCACTCCCCCAGACTGAATTTGCCTGTACAACTCTGGCCCTGATCCTGCAAGGAGCGATTTGTGAGTGGACAGCTGAATTAACCACATCTGGACGTGGAGCAGAAGAAGGCACCAGTGAGAAAGACATCGCAGAATCAGGGCTTGTGTTTGTAACCCCGCAGCACCTTCACAATTTTAATAGCTGCAATTTTAAATCCCTTCTTGTAGTTGTGTTATTTCCTCTTTTAGCCCACTGAAGAGGCCACAGATTGTTCCTCTGGTGCATGTTTATGCTTATGAAGGATACAGCACCTCTGCAAAACAGAAATGTTGTGCTCCAACTCAGGAAGAAATAACCCAGCTACTTGGTTTCCTAGGCTCTGCTTGCTGTTTCTCATGTATTCCATGTATACGCCTTGCAGCCCCTCTGTCCTCCGATTCCCATTAAGAGTTTGCAGTGATTTGTTATGCTTTTTGTTTCTGCCTGCCCTTGCAGAGGCCCCCCCCCCCCACCGCTTCCTTTGTGCACCAGTCAATCCTTGGTAAATTCACTGCCTCAACTAACTAAAGTTCTGTGGCACCATGGAACGTAACTCTTAATACCTGTGTCTGCCGTCTCCCCAGCATGCTGCCCTTACAAATAGGCCCCAGAGCAGCCTGGAAGCAGGAGGTGCTGGTCGGATTTAACAGAACAATTCTTTCCTCCTACTTCTATTAAACCATCTTTTTGTCCATGGTGCCTGGGCACTTGGAGAAACTTCGTCCTGGCACTGCCTTGTTTAATGGAATCTGTGCCTGGTTTTGGCTTGAGTTACGGAAAGCCAGTGCAGCTCTGACACAGGGGAGTGGCATAAGACCATGGTCTATTCCTGTCCCTCTTCTCACCCCATTTCCAGCCTGGGCTTCGGGGGCTGCAGTCCCCCATGCTGCTGCACTGGAAACGATCCATCCTCTGCGCACCACCTTATGAAGCTGCCTGCTGCTGCTGATTATCCCCTTTCCTTGATGCAGAGAAAGGATGCAGGGTTAAAGTCATCCTTACTCAGCCTCATGAGCTCAGTTCAGCGCGTGCTAGACGAGGTTTATTTGCTCAAAGCCTTGCCGGTGCTGCACGGGATTGCACAATTCAGGCTTCAGAAGCTGCCATGTGGGTGTACATGCACTCTCTGCTCTGGAAGAAGCACAGACAGTTCCTCGTAACAGTCTTTGTTTCCAGGCTCTGGGGACATCTTAAAAGCCTGTCCCTTTCCTATGTCAGCTGTAACGTCCTTTGCATGTCGCTGGACACACGCAGTGTGTGGGAGAGGTAACCACAGTGGAAGGAGAAAGTACTCACGACGTAAACGTACTTTCACCTTGCACAGATAGCAGAAGAGAGCCCAACAAACGGACCCTGCAAGGAAGGGAATCTCCTTCCAACCTGGCGTGTCTGCTAGAGGAAAACTACAGACGTTGCCTGCACACACACTGTGGGGCAGTCTGAGGCTGCTGGGAGCACTGTCTCTGATGCTGCGCTTGTTTACTGCAGTGTGTAACTGCAGCATAGAAGTGTCCAAAAGGTTTTATGCTTGTCACATGTCTCACATTGCTGTGGCGCGTAAAACTCAGGCTGAACCATCTTCCACATATTCAAGAAAAATACTTGGAAACGGCATTCTGCAGCAAGTTTTTTTATTTCTGACTCTTATGATTAATTTCGGAAGAAAACAGGTCCTGGAATTTCCCGCAAAGCAGAACTTCTGTTTTTCTACCAGCTTGACTCAGCAAGAACTTTTCCCACAGGAATTTGGTCATGAGCATTCATCCTAGCTAGACGGTTCGTGTGAGTGTCTGAAGATGCTGAAAGCAGAAGAAAAGTATCTCAGAAATCCTCACGTAGTTTGTTTCATGCCTATGAGCAGAGATCATCTCACCTTCATCTCCATTCTCCCATATAGGTTTCCTGGGAATAGCTTATGTAAATAGGTACCAGGGCAAAGGTCCATGGAGGGTTTGAAGGGCCAGAGCTGATGGAGCTGTGCTCTCTGAATTGTTCCTTGCATACAGCTTCCCCCGTTGTTTCTTTTCATGAATGAACTCAGTTTTTACAGCACAGCTTCTTGGTTGCAATTACACAGAGATCTCAGCCTTTATTACTCGGGGCGGATAACTGGCCTTCAGAAATGTTGCTTTTTCAGGTGTTATTTATGCTTGTGGGTTCACCACTGGGGAAGGATGAGGTGGAGAGAGTAGGGGCGAGAGGCAGGGAAGTGCTCCAGTGACTGTGCACCAGGAGTGGCAGAATTGCTGGCCTGAGATGCCTCATCCTGAGGCCTGTATTGGTACCCAGGAGAACAACTGGAAATGGTCTGGTCTGTTCTAACCCAGATGGGGCAAAAGGACTGGAGTGATGGAGATTTTCCCACACTTCTTTGTGTGGCTCCTTCTATCAAAGCTGTATTAGAAAAATACAACTATATAAAAATACACCTAATAATTATCTTGCCTTCTCTTTGCTGCAAAAAACCCTTCAAAACTCCTGGGAATCTTCCTGGTACTGCTAGCAGAGATCTGTGGCTCTTGAACTGCTGAAGTTTGTGGCCTAGGGGCAGCAGGAGCTCGGAAGAGATGTTTCTGGCTGGCCTACTATGATCTCAAAAGGCTGCGAACCTCAGCTAAAACAATGTTACCCTTAGTCAAGTTCAAAGTCTATGAATTGAGAATTCAAGCCTGAGCCTAGCTCAGTGGAAAGGAACAAATTCATGGTATTTGATGACAGTGCAAGAAGTTACTAGGAAGTTTCCCTGCATACACATAGCAAAAGCCAAACAACTGACTGCGTTCATGGCCAAAACATTTATTTTCTTTATGGAGTGAAAACAGAACCTGAAGTGCAATAAATAGCTTCTAAATGTGCCTTCATCTCTGGGCTGTTGCAGGAGGTCTGACAATTTTAAAGGCCTGCTGGAAAACTGGGCTTCGGTTGCTGCTGTCAAGGTGGCTGCTGCCTCTTCCATGGGCTCATAAGGAACGTGTCCCCTGAATTTGTGTCTGGAACCTACGCTTACGATCGGTTTTGTCTGGTGCCCCCCTTGGTTTTCCTCGTGCCTGCGGTGCGGTATCAGTGGCTGTGGGGTGTTTTGCGCGTGGCCATGTGTGTGCTGACCTGCAGGCGCTCTGCACCTATGGGTGGGCACGGCTGCATGGAGCAGGGCTCTGGGAACTTGCTGGCGTTTCGACCGCTTCCTTGGCAGGGCCTCCCCTGAGAAGTGTGGATGCACATAGAATTGATCCAGGTGGCCACAAACAGGCACTGTAGGCAAATGTACGTGAGAAGCGGTAAATCCCCAATGTTTGCTCGTAGAGCGAGGTCTGCCAGGTGGCAGAGAGCTGGTCGTGTGAGTCTTATACTTTCTGTAAGTGATCAGCATGGTCCATGATTGTCTGGGGCTTTCCAGATCTTTTGGTAGAATTTGGTGCGCTTCTGAAGCTAAAACACCCTAAGCATTTGTAATGATGAAAGCATGAAGTACCCGGAGGCACACTGCGATCTGCCTTTTTTACAGACACCGAAATTATCCTTTGTATTAAGGCCAAGGAATGAGTTACTTCTTTTCTCGCTTGCAAGATGACAATAAAACCATTGTGGCCTTTTCAGAAATGGCTTCTGGAAAATAATGTCTCTCAGTTTTCTTTCAAACTCTAAGGCAATACCAAGGTGACAGCAATAGTTATGCCGAAAGGCACAGGGAACATCAGGACTGCTTTGCAGAACTGTTTAGAGGTGTTCAGGGACACGAAACGTTCACCTTGACTGCAGATCCATTTCCACCTGCAAGCTGAACTCTTTGTTAATTCTCTAATACGACAATGAAGTTTTGCAGAGGACCCTGCTGCGCATCACTGTCAGTGCCTGTTGAGTGATAGACGTGCAGGACCACAGGGGGGCTTGGGTTTCTCTGGCATTCCTTGAAGTGGTTTGTGAACATGTCTGGCAACATCCTGTTTCTCTCATTCATCTGAACAGCAAAACCAGTAACAAATTAAACCACGCAGAACTTCTAAATCATTAGTTTAAGTAACAGAAAGAACACACCTCCCGGATTCAGTTAGGAGACCTGTCCTTCCTTCTAGGCGAAAGTTTTGCTCCAAGCTCTTTCTAAAAGCTTTTCAATAAGCTACTAAACAAACAGCTGATCATCCCACCCCAACCTGTGCTTTCCTTCATTTCTTTCTTTTAAACAGGCTGTGGTGCAAGTGATGTCAGGATCAAATTTGCTGTTAGCATGAAATACCGAAGAGCCCATAGCTGTGCAGGGAGAACAGCCAGGAGAGGTTTGAGCAGTGGAGGCCATGGGCAAGAGGAGGAGATGAAGACCTGCAGCTGGTGGAAAGGAGAAGCTCACACCCAGAAAGTATGAAGGAATGGCATGAAGTGCTATCAGACGAGATCCCTCTTTGCTTCCTAAAACTGCACTTTTGTCTGTCTCTGAGCCCTGGGACCAACTTCAGGGATCATTGAAACAACAGCTTTGCAAGGCTAGGAAGGAAGTTGGGAACAAGAACATCTTACCTTTAAGAAGCAATTTCCAAACAAGAGATTCCAGGACAGGCTGAGCTGTGCAGTATAGCACACGCACCAGTTCCACCAAGTTAAAAAGGGTTAAGAAATAAGTGGGGCACATTTTTTCACTCTTTAGTTTTTAAGGATGTTCTTTAGGTCCTTTCCTCTATTGCTCTGAAAGCAGGTTTTTGTTTTGACCCACGCTCTGTGCAATTCTGCATGCTTTTGCTGCTCAAGTAGAAAGTTGTAACCGTCAGCAGTTAGATCTGATTCAATCTTCTATAGTTCAGGTGTAATTAACATGCCAACCTCAAGAAGCTGGCAAATGGCCACCATGTTCCACAACACGGCTGACATCTGTCACCCTGGCTTGTCAGGAATCAGAGATGTTTCTTCCTCTGGAAGCAGAAGGGCTCCATTGACGTCAGGACTCTGCATGGTCTGGGAGGGAGAAACGAGGCACCGAGGTTGGTCATCATTTTCAAGGACATCTTTTGGTGGGGTCCTTGACTGACTTCCCACCCAGTCTCTGCTGCTCTCATCACAGGGCAAAGCAGGAAGGGCAGAAATGTTTCTCTGGTGTCTGAACTCACAGAACATTTAAAATCTGGATGAGTGCCTGGATGGGATGGGTTCAAGATGATCCCATTCTGCATTACAATTCCAGGCAGATCAGGGTATGTGCTCACTCACACTGTATGCTCCCTTCTATGCTGGGATTCGTGGAGCCACTGTTCAGGAGGCTGGAAAACTGTGTCACAGGTTGCCTAGTCTATCAGTGTCTTATTCTTGTATAGTCCCAGTATCTGAGCAACATGCCTTATAAAACAGAGGAGGTGAGAATGAAGGGACGCCTGGATATTAAAATCGGGGTGGTGCTGACAGGTACATGTGTTAACAGCCTTTTATCATCACCTAGAGCCCAGAGACGCCTATACTGAAATTCCAGAGGGAAGTACATCCTTTTCTAGGCTTTGCATGTTCCCTGCATTGAACAGGGCCTGCTTGGGTTCCTTCAGAGAGCAATGATGAATGAGAGATGCTTAGGCCCTGGTGCCTCCAAGGCTCCTCCAAAGCACATAGGACTGCTTCCTAGTTTCACAAAGGACACCTCCAGGACCAGAGGCAAGTGGCCTGCTTCTCAGGAGGCTGAATATTGCTCTCTAGTACCCTCTAGGGTTCAGAAGACACAGGACCTGGAAACTCACGGATGCGGGATGGAGTCCACAGGAGCAGAGCCATGAGCTGGGTGAGAGGGCGAAGGAGACAACATGGGTCACCTTGCCACTACTCTCACCTAAAGGGCTCTGAAGCACTGTCTTCTGCAGGGTTGTAACTTGCCCTTCTCTTGCAGACCAGCCCAAGGTCCTCACATCACCTCCGTCCCACCTACAGGACTGACCCATGCTGCAGATGGGAGGGAGCGACTTCCTAGCTCACAGCCAAGTTACTGAATCACAGCATTTGGAGGCAGAGGCGTGGTAAGGATACTTGGGCTAAATCCCGACTCTAAAACAATGAGCCTGAGGGGTCTTTATTGTCCATCGCAGTGCAGACAATAATATTTTTGTTACCAGAGCAATTGTCAGTGGGATGTGGGGACAGCATCCCTCTATGTACCACAAGGCACAAGAAAATATTGCTCAAAAGTTGGGTCATGTTTTGGATTGCTCCTTTGATTTATTGCTTCTCTCTGCCTCTGGGAATTCAGTGCTGAGGCAATCCAGGAGTAGGGATGCTGCATTTTTGGAGCACAGTCAGGGCTGGACAGTCAGCATTATTTGTAAACATGTAAAATGGCTTAGCTCTCCTCACCAGGAGTAAAAGCCATTTATCCTGCAAACAAAACTTGTTCAACTGTAGGCCCCTTACGCTGCTGCTTCCCACTTCTCAATTTCCTAAAGAGAAGATAAACTTAATCCTTTTCGTATTTGAATGACAGCTAGCTTTTCAGTCTCTCTTTCACTTTTCTTGTGTTTGGAATTGTAGCCATGAACCCAACGCTGAGCTCCTCTACATTCATTCCTTCCTAGAAAAAGCAGGTGGGAGGTGTTCCCAGGAAAATTCAGCACAGGCTCAGGGCAGTACAAAAGATCTCTTTGAGCCAGCTGGAGACTTTACGCGGGCTTCAGGGGGGATTGTCCGCCTTTGGTCAGCGGGGAGCATCTGCTGGGAAAGGGTAGGGGGAAAGAGTGAGGGAGTGCCTGGGAGGAAAGTGGCATGAGGTTGTCCCACAAGCTGGAAGGGATGGAGGGCACTGCAGCAGAGTGAGTTGCCAGGAGGACATCCCACATGCCACCAAGCAGGACGTACTCCAGTGCAGCTTTTAAGGGATTTGGATGGATTGGCTTCTGTCCTTGAAAAGATGGGGTTGATGGGATGTCCTTTCAGTGGGGCTAAGAGAGGGAAATAAGTGAAGCTGTAAAGAGCCTACTGCCCTGGGGAAGGGACGGAGAAGACCTGTGGCTTATGCTAGAAGTATTACATCCCCAGCGGTTTGGGGCAGCCAAGGCAGCTGAGTTTCATTTGTGTGAGGGGCAGCTTGAAGAGAAGGAGGAAGCTACGGTGAGGCACATCAACCTGAAAAAGCAATGAAAGCTGAGTTGCAACACGTGGCAGAGCCTGCCCCAGCACAGGCAGGAGCAGGCTACTCGCTTCCCTGCCGTGTCCCTCGGTGAAGGACTTGCTGAGGTGTGAAAGACCCTGCCATGCCACAAGAGGCAGACCCGACCTGAGCCCCAAAACTGAAGAAATTAGCTGCTGAAAAGGAAGGAAGCAACATCGAGAAAGAGCGAGCTTGAAACCATGGAAACGGGTCTCCCCCCTCCTTCCCTTCACTCCCATCTGTATTTCCCAGAATAGACACTGAACTCTGGTTTCTTTCGATGAGACAGATAGTTGGGTCAGTGCAGCTGTGAGCCAAGTGGTCATTGCCAGCCTAGGTGAAGCAAAGAAATGAGATGCTAATGGTCTTCCTTGCTCCTCCTCCTGAAGCTCTCTCATCCTCTAGAGGCAAATTAACAGTCTCCCTCCAGGTCACCCTCAGAGGCAGAGGCAGGGATTAGTATGAAGGACTTCTAGGCAAACAGCCTGAGTTTCAACATCTGCTTATCTTTTTTGATGCCAGGGGTTCATTTTCTCAACTACAGATCTATTGGCCTTTTGAGCAAAAGCCTGATGTCTTAGCTTGGCTTCAGGATTTCCCTCATGATTTTGTTTTTAAGTGCATACAGAACACGCTGCCCATAGCCCGGATCCAGTAAGATTTCAGCAGCCACTCCACCCACTGTGGTTCATGCGCATGAGGAAAAATCTGCGCCCTAACCTCTTAAAAGACTTAAGTCTGGTAGAGCCGGGGAATGTAAGGGTGAATGGTGGGAGGTGGATGGAGAGTATCGCAGGGTAAAGTGACATATAGAGAGTAACTGATGAGGGAAAGGGCAGCTGAAACCAAGGATGGGGGGCACAGGGACGTGGAGGAGGATAGTCTGAGTGTACATACATAGAAACAAATAATGCAACTGGAGATTACTGAGGCCCTCTTTGCTTTAGCCTTCAGAAGCAGTGTGCTCATCCATAACTGCTGGAAAGGATCGGTTACAGTCATGTAATGTTTGAAGAAGAGGGCTGCACTGATGGGTGCCTTGCTTGAAACTGCACAGGGGGAACACTGGACTCCTGCAAGGGCCACCGGGAGGGGTATGGTGACTATGCAGCAATGCAGCCATTATATCTTTACAATGATCATCTTATCAATCCACTTTCTGGGATGAACCCAAATGCTATTTTCTGGGACTTTAGATCCTCCTTTTCCTCTGCTTGGCTTACATTAGCTAAACACCAAGCACAAAAACTGTTCCACCGCAGCCTCTCTCCCCCACCAAGATGGGTATGCTATGAGCGAGATAAACACGTAATCCAGGTAAAAAGCTTTGTACTCATTCTTCTGTTTCCCCAGGAGGAGATGGAGAGAAAAGGGATCTCCTTCTGGGACGTAAAAGGATAAAATCAAAGACCCATGAAACAATCTGAAGGTGAAACTGGGGATGCAGTGAGAGATGTCTCCATTATCAAGCACAGAGGAAAAGCTCCTCTTGGAGATTATTGGATGGACACATATGGATGCGTGCTTTGGGATGTACCGTATCCTCCAGTAAAGACAGGCAAACATCTAGAAGGGGTAATTTCTAGTTAAATGGGGTTCCAAACTGAGGCAAATATTTTTCAGCATGAGCAAAGAAGGAGAGGACTCTCACCTCAAAGTCTCTGGCACTCAAGAGAGGTAATGAGAACAAGGAGAGCTCCTGCATGTGAAGAGAAACCATACTACTTAAAACAGCGCTGAACACATTCTGTTCTTGGCAGTGCTTGAGCTTCAGCTGCGTTGAGATCAGGCTCAGCTGCACCCCTGTGCAGTAATTGCTTGCGCAGATATGCAACATACGCAGTGCTGGGACTTCATGAGGAACATGGGCCGCTTAGATGGATGCTCAGATTGCACAACGCCATACTGAGCCCACCCGTTGGGTCCAGGAAGTTTAGGATACAAAGCGCTTTCAATCGCTTTCATCATGATAGACACTACGGGGGGCTGAGGAAGAAGCCTGTGGTCACACTAACCTGTGCAAGCTGGGGATCTGTGGAAAATATTATTTCTGCTGTATGGAAAGGAAGCCTTCCTTTTTGCAGTGGTATTTCTGGCTTAGTTACAGCCCCAGAAGCAGCAGAGAGCTTCTGGCTGGAATGTTGTGGGCACCTTAATACTGGAGAGAGCAATAAAAACCAGCCAGAAAGCTCTGTTTTATGTAAGAGGAAGCACATGCTACAGGTGCCTTGCCAAGTCTAAATACAACAGGGTTTATGGCCTTGTTTGTTTATTGGTATTGTGTGATCAGGACAAGAAAGAAAAATGGGAAGAGGGAATGGTTTGCTTGTTTCTCAGCTAGAAGCAGCAAAGTTTTTCCCCTGGTGTCTTTCTTGATTTTGATGTGTGTTTCAGAACCAACAAATGCCTCCTGTCTAAATTCACAGAGTAATTGTTAACAAAGTTATCATTTCCCTATGTTTATTAGGCACCCGTATTAAGAAAAAGAAGTTAATCCTTCAATTTAAAATGCCTTCATCTTCTTATGATGCAAGAATTGTCAGTAGTTCTCACGCCATCGCTGATTATAGGTCATAGGAGTCTGAATGCAAGAATGAAGAGAAAGCGCTTCTTTCAAAAATGCTGCGAAACATTATTAAACATCTAGCTTTTCAAACCTATAAATTGAAACGGCTTTTCTGTGGAGGTCAGATTTAAAACATTCTTAAAAGATGATACTGCAATCGAGAGATTTAGAAGAAGAATCACGTTTAGAGGCAATTGGAGACTTTGAGCGGTTGTTTTCCCTGGTTTCGATTCCCGTTATCCTTTTTTTTTTTCCTCCTTCATATCTGTTCCGTTCTGGTTTTCCATTCCTGGTGGAGGTCAGGCATTTGAGGCATCCAATGATTTCTATGGAAATAGCGATGAGGCAAAAGTGAGAGTGGTGACATCATGGGAGAAAACAGATGGCGAGAGCTGATGAACTTCTAAGAAACAAAGACACTTCTGCCAATAAGCGTTCCTAGAGAATACAAAAAAGAAAACTTGAGAGGAACAATCTTAGTTCATAATGCAAAGTGGGAGTGCTTGGAAATTACTCCTTACAGCAGACTGTCTGAAAGGAAGCACAGCTAGCATTGTGGATAGATATTTTGGACTACTAGGCCTTCGGCTCAAGCTAAATTAAAGCGGTGTTGAAGACTGGAAGAGCAGAGATTAGAAGATCATTCGGAGTGTAAAATGTCCCAGGCACTTCCGCTTTTTTAGGAAGGTAGTTTAGAACAAGCTCATAAACCCCCTCCCTCTTTGCTCAGGCATCTTTGGAAAGTTTGCTTTTGGGGAACGAGTTCTCATAACAAAACAGGCTTTTCAGTTATGGGGTGATATTGGTGTCCTTAATGATGTTGTTGAGATGCTGACATCAGGCAAGTGTAGCTAAATTTGAAAAGAAATACGCATAAAATGACATTCAGCCCTTCTATTAAAGAAATGAAGAAACAGGAATCTTACAAGTGATTGTCTGCTGTCTTCTAATGTGAAGAACGTGAAGAGGGAGGTTGGGGGAGAGGGGTGGCAGCAAAAATACTTGAACCGAAGTCGTTGGGTTTGAGGCTGAGGCTTAAGCCTAGCTATCTTCAGGTATGTGAGCAGATACCACTCCCAGACAAGGAGTATAGTGCTGTAATTCCTTCATAGAAAATCCTCTTCCCTATTTTCTATTACTATTTGATCACATCATAGAAAACACACAGATATTATTTCATGCACTACAAAAGACCCAAAGCCTGGTGACTGTTGAAGTCCCTTTGTATTAGGCACTTTGAGGACGATGCACTTTCATCTCTCTTAACTTTTGATGTTTATATTTGAGCTTCTGCTCTAGGCAATCTTTATAGCCAATGCAGAGAGATAGGCGCTTCCAGGACTTGGTTCATCTGAGTGCTTTTCAACATCTACCTTAAAATGAGATTACCCATGCCCCAGAATGCCTGTTTCTCTCTGCTGACTGTTCAAGTAAGTCTAGACGTCTAGCTCTAATGTAAATGCCAACATCTGGACGGGTTTATCCCACCAGCAAAATGTGCCCTGGTAAAATCCAGAGCAGTTACTTTGCTGTCATGAAAGGACAATCAGCGAAGTCAAGGGTGAGGGCAGAGAAGACTGAAGAGAAAACCAGGGAACATATGATAAAGTGATCAAATTCCCACACCACTTCAGGGCCGGTAAGAAACAGAATGGGTGCAGAGGCCTGGCTCATCCCCTTATCTATGGATTTGGTGGGAAGAATTTATAGGTTTCAGAGGGAGGAGACAGGAGGATGCGAATGTTTTGAAACGGTCTGTAGAAGGAAGCTAATAAGCACTGGCCCTGTATGTAAATGAAGTTATCCCAGTAACCTAAACTCTGCGATAGTGGGCTGGCTTTAATGCATATGTGCTGTTATACGAAAAGGATCTGTACACTGAGAAAAAAAATTAAGGAAGAGAAAAACAGAAAAGGATATAAATATAAAAAGGACCATGAAGAAATAAGGAAAGAAAGGGGAAAAAGGAAAGTGCCACAGTGTTCTAGAGGAACCCAGAGCTGCTATGGGTTAGGTCAGCCAGTGACAACTGTCCTGCTTATCCACCACAGCAGCAAAAAAGCAGTGCTAGGTGGTGTGTTTTATCAGCTCCCCCAGAACAAAGGAGCCTACAGATAGCTGCTTTCTCACATACTTGGGAATACTTGAGGATTTTTTTTTTGTTTCTTTTTTACCTCCGCTCTTTTCATCAAACCGCATTGCGTTCTGGCTCTTTAAATTTGAGCCCTTAAGATAGTGTAGCTTTACAGTTGCTGAACTTGACCAGCACAACATTATTTGGCATTCGCTCATATGTATAGCGCATTTTTCTTCTTCTTCTGTTAAGATTTCCCTCTCCAACATTAAAGACCCATCTGTTCTTCAATTTTCAGTGTCCTGTTGCTGCTTGTAAAAGCAATTACTATTTTGTGTGAGGAACACTCTCTGTGTGACAGCAGTGTATATTTATCAGAGTTGTCTGCTGTAATGCAGTCAGTTAAAATGGATCTAGTGTAAAGAGTAAAATATCAGTGTGTCTGGTGGAAAGTAAGCCAGCAAGCAATGTCCTACATAGGTGCATTCATAGATGACTTGTTATAAAATAGAACATAAAATGTGAGAGGAAGAATGTTGCTATAATTAAAAACAAAGGACTGGAAGCAAGAATATCTGGTTTCTGCTGTCACGGATCACTTCTCTCTCCTGTGGGTTTCCCCATCTGGCAAATGGTCTAATAATACCTTCCAAAAAGGTGCTTGAGAAGCATGACTCATTAATATTTGTAAATATCCAGGGATCAAAGGGCCTGTAGATATACAATGTAAGGTATTATTATACTGCTGTGCTTTGCCAATTTCCTTTCTCTGTGAGGATGAGCCCTTTGAATTTATTGCTTTTGACTCAGGAAAATGGCCCCACGGGACTCTGTGTTTTCACTGACTCCAGATGAAGTTTTCTCGTGTTTACAAATAAAGCGATAACTTCCTGACCTCCAGTGCCCACCACGCAAGCCTGCCCTTGGATCTGGCTCCCAAAAGTGGTTCTTCTGGTGCATGGCAATAAGCAAAGTTCTGCCACATTTCTGGCGAGCAGAACCAGTTTTCTCTCTCCCACCCGTATGGCTCCTGTGGGGCCTGGCACAGAGGGAAATGCCCTGGGTGGGAGTTTCTAGAGTAAGGAGCACAAGGCGGGCACAGGGAGCTCAGCTCTGCTGTAAGGAGAGGTCATGGCTACGCATACTTTGCAGGCCATGATATGACGCTGTTCTACTAACGATTGGTCCTGTTTTCCCTGTCCTGGGATGCAGGCAGTTTACAGCTCTTCTTATGGGGCAAATCGCTTCTGCAGCTGCTCCGCTGTGGGGATCCTACAGAGACAGAAGAGCCGGAGAGCAGGTCCTGCAAAACGTTTTCTCTAACTAACTGTAGCGAATGTATCAGCAAACCAAAACGGTCTTGGAAATGCTTGACAATAACACCAGGGTTATAAACGTGCAGCTATTGGAGTGTGTCAGAGTGTCTGAATACACTGAAGCCCACTGGTAGATAACAATTCCAGATTCCATGATTCTGCGTGGTTGTGGGCAAAGAGTTTCATCAGCCCTTACAAGAGAGCATTTACTTCAAGATTTCCTTATTGCTGTTTGGTTCGCTGGGGACAGAGGAAAAGGTTTGTGATCCGGTAAGATGAACAGGTAGCTTTTGCTAGCTGGAATACTTTTGTCCTTTGGAGGCGGATGGAAACTGTGTTTTGCTTAAAATAAAGCGCTCAAACATTTCAGCCATAGCTGCATTTCTCTAAACGCACCATGCAACCCATTAGAGAAGAACGAAGTGTGATGGCCTAAAGCCAACGCTGGCTAAGTTAGGGACAGAAGTTTTACTCAGGGGAAAAGTGCTTTAGTTTGGGGTAATTTCTTTCTTTAATTATTATTAAAAATGTTATCTTCATGGGAAGACGAGGTTGCAGGAGAGGCCAGGGCTGACCACTTGGAGCAGGAAATTATTAACGATTCTTATCTTGTGGAATTTGAGTAGATTTGGGTGGTGATCTTTATAGAACAATATTTATCTTTCCCCGGTGGACTTTCTCTTTGTCTCCACCGGCTATCAGAATTATAACCTGGTGTTCTGCACGAGTGGTCTTGTAACCGTGAGCCGAGGGACTGGGAGCAAAGACAATAGAATTACGGTTACAACTGGCAAATTGTGAAGAATTTTTGTTTAAAGGTTGGATGGTAATTACAGGAGATTGGGTTTTGTGATTACCAATGGGCCTTCAGTCTCTTTTCCCATGTGAGTCTTTGCCTGTGCAGAGCTGCAAGAAATTGCATGGAGCGAGACTTTTTTATACGCTGCTAATGGGAGTTAAGATTTCAGTGTGCTTTTTCCTCCCCCTATTTTTGCTGCTTCTGTGTTTATGAAGGAGAGGAAAGACACAAATGCTCTTTGGAGATCATCCGATATATAAAACCTTCTCATTCAAATTTGTGTTTTCCTCAGTCTCTCAACTGCCCTGGGCAAAGTTTCTCATTTTCTTTTCTTCCTACACCACCTTATCTGTCCTTCCTCACTGTGCTATCTGGTCTCATAAATACCCCAGAATCTATATGTTTGTACAACTTCAACTATTTTTCTTACACTATCTTGAGCTATTCCTGCTGCATATGCAACAGTAAACGATAGCACAAACTGATGGTGATTTTCCTCTTTGTATATAAATGTGTCTAATCCCAGTTGTTGGGAGAAGTTGGTCTTTGTTCCCCTCCTTGAAAACTTGCAGCGTTGTATGGACTAACAGTGTGAGAAGTGTCCTACCAGAGAAAATCAGTGCTGGATTCTTTACCAGATAGGCCAGAGATAATGCTAAGAAATTAACTTATCACTAGTGGGGCTGCGCTGTCCCTGTTACAGCAAGGTCTGTGCTCCCTTATTGCTTTATTCAGAGTGGTTTGTGGTGATGTGCAGCTCACAGACCAGACCACACACTGGCCTGTTGTGTTGGTAGGCATATCGGAATCCCTTCTGTACAAAGCCTGGGCTGTCTGCTCCCTGATGAACCAATCTCTGAAAGAAAGAGTGGGTTGGGGTTGGGGAGGAGCTCCAGCAAGAGGTAACAGGGTTATTTTGGCAGAAAGATATTGCCAGAGAGATGGAGGTACCCCATGGGCTTCTTGAGCTTCAGCTCTCTTCAACAGGAGTAGAATCCCTGGTTTCTTCTTTTGAGTTTAGCAGCTTTGCCCCGAAGTCCTCTACACGCAAAGAAAATGCTTAGGGTAACTTCAGCGTGCGCAGGGTCAGGCCTTCTAATGGCTTGATGGGATCTGGGGAGCACAAGAAATATGAGGTGCAAGACCGGTTGCATTTCACTCTGGAATTTTTCCGTCTTCTCGCAGCTAGAATACATTCCCTGGAAAGCCCCACTAATGTGCCCCTCCATTAGCTGCATGTTAATTATTACTAGCTATCTCAGAAATGGAAATCTTCACTCATTTTTCTCCTTAATCCCTCTCTTCAGTGGAAAAGCCCTGTCTTCAGGAAGTGGCTGGCAGAAGGGGACAGGCCATTTCTTTGAGTTAGTACTCCTGTATCTAGCTTCTTAGTAACAACAACAACACTACTAATAAGTTAATTTTTAGCAGTCTCTTTCTGCCGGGGTTATGACCATACTGTCAGAGGGTGCAGGGAGTGGGATTGTGCTTCCACTGCCAGCTGTGAGTCATGCAAAGCGTGAGGTAGCATTCGCGTTAATGACATTCCTGTTTGCAGGCCTGCCCAATGGCCCTCTGTAGCTCTTTGATGATGTTGAGTCTTTCCTACAGTGGCATTTGCCGGCAGAGGCTTCCTTGGCTTGGGTGACCGTATTTACACGAGCATTATTTTCTTGCTCCCATCAGCCAAAAAAAAAGAGGCATTCCTCATTGCTCTCCTCATCCGGGTGGAAATTCATGCCCTGTCGAAACACATTGGGTGAGGGATATGCAACCCAAGCACCTCCAGGCACGGACCAGGTGCCATTATGATCTTTTTTCCCGCATTTCCCTCCGGAATCTGAAGTAGCCAGGGAACTGGCAGAGCAGCAGCGGGCCAGGCTGCAGGCAGGACCGAGCGGCAGTGTGACCAGCAGGGGGGAGTGTGGGCAACACGAAATTCACTCGCTTCCCCGTTAGGGGCTAAACCAACTGACCTGCCAAACGTGGTCCAAGGCTTCGAATAACGGTGCAGGAGGTGGGAGTCTGCTCTAGACCCTTCTCCGCTCTGCCACGAACCTGGAGTATGACCTGAGCAAGTTGCTCATCGTGGGACTTGCCTTACCTGCTCAAAAGTTGTCTTTAGCTGCTCCAAAAGTTGCCTCTGACTCAAGTCTGAGGCAGTTGCACAGATGCTCTCTGAAGCCGAAAAGAAAGACATGGACATCTTTAGGGCATCTTTAGGGCCCTCCTCCAGAGACATCTCTTGGGATGTAACAGTAAGAGCGGGGCTGGAGGAATGTGGGAAGGCGGGCACACTGGGTCTGGAATGGAGCTGGGACACACACACACAAACGGCCTGTGAGAGTTTGAACCTCATGGAAAAGAGGAGGGAAAGTAGTGAAGCAGACTGCTGCTTCTGGCTACAGAGGTGAAGAAGGAAAACAGGCCATCAGGAAGGGAATCGCTAATGGATGCAGAGAAACAGCACTGATTGACCAGCAGGAAGGCACAAATCCCTGTTGCAGTGAGAGCTAGAAACAAGTATACCCACAGAATCCATCAACTTTTATAACAGATTCAGAAACAAAGGGCGGAAGGGACTGTGGTGACCATCTTATCTGATCTATGTAACACCTGGCAAAGAACCTTCCTCTTTTCATCCCTGTTACATGAAGCAAAAACATTGAAACTCTTCTCTAGAAAATGAATGACTGAATGATTTCCAGTTTTCTAGAAGTCCACCAGAGCTTCTTGTAATTTTCCTCACTTGTATTTTTGCCTCATTTCTAATCTCCAAGACTGCCTTGCATCATTTCCCCCATTGGCTCTTTTAATGCTTGTAGCTAAACCAGAGAGCTAAACCAAAGAGGGACATCTGTTATTGCGCCGCTGTCTCCAGTGTCAGACTCTTATACGCCATGAGCAGATCACCCATGACCTTCTCTTTCATCCAACGAATAGGCTGTGTCCTGGCAGAACTACTCCGTGACATCTTTTCCAGTGCTGCAGTCATCCTCTGGCTCTTCTCAGCACCCTCCTGACCCCTCCATGCCCATGCAGTGATCCCAGGAGTAGTTGTCTTGGTGTTAAAGGCTGGGATAATGCAATCTCCCTTTTCCTGTTTAATACTTCCTGGTTTGCAGCCCAGGATCTTGTTACCCTTGACACTGTATTTCACCCTGGCAGATACTTCCATGACCTCCCAGTCCTCTCCTGATTTCTGGCTTGCTTGGGTAGAAATCTCCTTTTGGTAGGAGGTCTCCATTTTACTTACCCAGCTGTGAGTCATACATTTCTGCATTAAAATGTATCATGTTTGCATGAGCCCAGGCACTATTGTTCTGCGCCAAAGACATACCCTATTCATTACTTAATAGGTTCATCTTTGTGCCATCTTCAGACTTCAATAGGAATAATTTCGTTTGTCTTTCTGAGTTGGATTTGAAAGAGCTGGGACAAAAGCATTGCTTGCCAAATGGTGACTCTTCGCTCACAGTATCATTTCCTGACACCTACTAGTTAGCCAGCTTTAAATCCATTTAATAAGATCCATGCTTATTTTGTATCATCCTATGGCATGAATTAAAATGGCCTGAAGAAGTCTAAGTAAATTACATCAGCCTGTTACCTCTGTCAAGCAAGCTCATAATCTCACTGATAAAAGCTGTTGTTATCCTAACTAGATCCATTTTCTACATATCTAGGCTTGCTGATATGAATTATGCTATCCCCTTTAAGTCGCTCTTCCTAATGGAAAAGCTCAGGAATGGAGGCTCCACCAGCCCTCTGGGTATCTTGCTGCAGTGCCACACCACCTCTTTAGTCACTCATTCTAATACTGGTACAGTGCCACCTTGTTTCTAGGCCCAGGAAACCTGTTTTCCAATACTTATCGAAGCCCCTCAGAGTCTTTCTCTGCAGCTCTTCCTATTGCGTTGCAGGGTTTTTTGGTGTGTTGAGACTAAATCTCTGCCTTCAGTTTTCTTACACATCTATTGCATTTTTAAAAACTCCGTAGTCCCTATTGGGAAGGAAATATATGTCATCACTGCCCAAAGTCTGCAACAGTCATATCTGTTGGCTACAACTGTTCTCTTTATCATTACTGGATAATTATTTCACCACTGTTTCCACACAGAAATGAACTACAGTTGTTTCATGATATCCTTTGTTTGTGCTCTGCTTAAAAAAAGCTATCTCATTGCCCTTAAGTGTCCTGTCCACAAATATCTTCCTGTCCTTTTGCCCCTCCTATCATTTTTCTATAGTTCCAAGCAATTAAATTATCAGTCACATTAGTTATTTCTGCTAGCTTTTCTCTTTCCCGCCTCATACCTACATACATACAAATCCATACAGACCCCAACTTCTACATATTTAATCATTCCAACTGCTCTATTTTCCTTCCAGACCAACCTTCTTTCTCAATTGTGATATTTCAGCACCAATAAAAATATGCAGTTTCCCAACTATTCCATTTCTTCTGTTTGTGTTTCTCCCCCATCTCATTTAGCTCAAGTCCAAACTGTTTTCAGCTTTGGAAAGGGGCCTTTTTAAAACTCTAGGTTTGCACATTAGCAATTTGGACTTTATTCTGTTTGCCCGTAACAAATCACATTGAGTCACTCTCATTTGACTCATAACTAATCAATAATTTATTTTCAGTTCTGTAGTTAGTAGTCTTAGTCTAGTGCAGAATACCAATAAGGAGTGAGTTTCCACCAAAGGAAGGTGGTTTGGAAGGCCCACCCTGACCGCTCCTACCCCACTCTGCCTCTGTTCTGCCTGCAGATGTGTGCTAGCTGTTGTGGGGTCACCTTCCATGGCAGCCAAGGTGCTACCGGTGCTGGTCAGAGTAAAATTTGCACTAGCCAAAAGGTCTCCTGGGATGCAATGGCTGTTTTGCTCTTATTTCTGCAGTGCTTTGGCATTGGACATGCTTTGGTGCCTTCAGGACAGGAGCAGCCAGCAATAAACCTCCCTGAATAAGTTTTTCCCATTTGTTAGCAGGTGATTGTCCCCAGGGTGTCTGCAGTGACAGAGCACTGGACATCTTCGTGACATGGCCCAGAGTGGCTGTGCTGGCTGGCTCCAGCTGTGTGCTTGAGTGCCTCCAGCTAATTGTTATCCATCAGCATGCAGGGATCTCTCTGTGGCCCACATCCTGATTTTTTTCTGGTTTCTGTACCTGGCCATGTCTAGTGAGGAGATTGCTCCTGCTCTGGGGGCTTGCCCTAGTGGTGGCCCCATCAGAGACCTCCATTCTCCCATGCGGGCAGATATGTACAGGCAGCATGCCAAAAGAGACGTACCAGCACGATCCTCCCAGGATGAGCTGCTGGCCTGGGAGAGCAGGTAACCGACCCGATAGCCGCTCTCTGAAGCACATGTGCACGTTGTTGGAGAAAAATGCAGCCAGCTCAGGCAACCTCAGCATCTGCTTAATGAATCTTGACTCATCTTAGTGCACCAAACATTCGACTAGATGAAATCGGCGCTGGCAGATGCAGCTCCTCTGTTCCCACTGCTCGGTCCAGAGTAAAATGAAGGGCAAGCACTTTCGATCGAAACCTGGCACGAGCCCCTAGACACTGGCCTCAGCTCTCTGTGCCGTAGGATGCTGTCCAGCAGTGAGGCCAGTCTGCACATGGTCTGCATCTGGGTCAAGGATGTATATTATTAAAGAAGACAACTCCCTTGGCAACTGCTTCATTCTCCGAGGTGTAGCCCTTGGGTTTCTCAATGTCTCTAATGTGTCAGAGGTGCTCTGTTACACTGTGAACTGATGGGTTGTCCTCTTCCCATGGAATCCTCCAGGCACGATCCCTTGGGTGACAAGATATAGAACTTCCACCAGCACCTGCTCTAACAGCTTCTGCATCATCTCCTCACCATGCGTTCTTTGTCCAGACCTATCCTCAGTCCCAGGCAGAGTAGGAACATAGGTACACACACAGCAGATGTGTTCATCAGTGAAAGTCCTAAAGTAAGAACAAATAACGTTATTTCTGTTCTGGAAGTCACCTCTGCCCTTCAGAGACTGCAAAGCCACCTTCCCTTCAAACCAAAAAGTCCAGCTAAATCACAGGCACAAATGCTGTTTCAGCAGAACTTCGTAGGGTCCCTCTGCTGAGCACCAGAGGATCAAAGTAAGCTCACCAAGTGAAATGCAGTGAAATGTGTCAGTGTGCAAGGGTGAAAGTGGGCAGCTGATCTCCAGAGCAGGGCTAGCTAGCCAGGCATGGAGCTGCATGAAGTACCTTCATTGTTGCATTGAGTCTGCTGCCTGGCTTCGTTTGCCTGATTATCTGTTTTCACAGATAGCACTGGGTTGTGCAATCATTTTCTTTGAAAAAGGAGTTCTGCTCATGTTGTTTCGTCTAACTGGGCTGATGTTGTGTGAAGCAAAAGCTGTTCTGCTGGCAGACCTCTTCACCAGCCAGTGACATGTACTTGGGGTGTTGCCTCAGAGAACACTTGTCCTGATGTCAGGTGTGTCCTGGGGTCCTAGCATTGCACTGCACATGGAAACCGGGGGACATATAAGCCAGCCCCCCAAAAGGTTGGCATTAAGGTATTTTGAATGGCAGGAGGGGCTTTTTGCCATCCAAGCATCAGGGTTAGGAGAATTAAAAAGTAAAGTGGCGTGTTTAGTCCAGGGTCGAGAGGGTGCTTTGGGGCTTTTGAAACTTATGAGGGGTAAATGAAAGGAAGATGGAAAGAAATGGTATTATTTCTAAAGGGTAAGGGGAGCTTTATTCCAACTCTGCCTGCTTTTCTTGTATTTGCAAACTGGTTGGCTCTGGACATAGGCTATTCAGATATAAATGCATTGCTGTAAGATTGTTTTATGGCTCACTTTCAGGGAAAACAAGTTGCTAAGTACTTCACAGCAAGTTTTTTTGGAGCAGGGGCTGTGTGTTTTCTTTTGCTTGGAAAACAGCTTGCTCTGAGTGCTGCTGCCTCACATCGTAAGGGTAAGAGAGCATTGCCCTGTGCAAGTTTGGGGCACTGTCCTGGTGGTCCTGTGCTGTCCTAAAAGATAATACAGATGGGTAAGATGTGAGTGGATTAGATGCTGCTCCCCCTTTAGTGTAAACCTTGTGATATGTTTAGGAAGGGGGTGGGCAAACCTTCGCTCTATTGTTTTGCTGCCGGGATAGAGATGGTAGTTTCACTGACGATTTGCAGACTCACATGTCTTCCTCTGTGCATCTTGCTTTGGAAGAGTTAATATTGCTCTTTGGGGAGAAAAATAACATACATGGGAATACAGACAATACTGAAAAGCGACTTCTCTGTAAAACTATAGATGTCAGAAGCTAAGCTCTTTAACCCATAGCTTAGTTACAGCAAAAAAACCCCAAACCCGCTTCTTTTTAGGTGAGCAGAAAATATGCTGGAAGTGATGAAACTGATCATATGTTTGAACTTTAATTTTGCTGCCGGATGGCAGTCGTATGAGTAGCTGCCCCTACAGTTTTTGTTTTAAATCATCTGGGCTTTTAACATTGACCTTTCTGTGAATTGGTGACATCAGAAAACCTATTACCCAATTCAGATTTTGCCAATCTTCTTCAAAAGTAGCTTTATTTATGAGTATCACATTTGGAAGAAAGGGGGCATTTCTGGCATCTCAAGCATCTTAAGCCTTGGCTACTTTTCGTGCTACTGGTGGAAATGCAATTTTCCCAGAACTGACGCTACTGAAGTGTTGTCTCAAGCTGAAGTTGTTTGGACCAAAGCGCCTTCCTCCAAGTTTTGCCCTAAGAACTCAGTTTCGAAATGCTGAGGAAAAAGGAATTTGTGAAATGACAATTAGCAAGGAAGAGGCTGATGAGATTGGCTGAGGATGAGGAAGGCTCTCTCTCAAATTATTTTCTTGAGAGACGCAGTATGAACTGTATTTCAGTTCCAGAGCAGGGAAGTACTCCCCCAGGAGACTGAGAGCTGAAAAATTTAGGAACCTCCTAACAGCCTATTTGCTCTTGTTTTGATCTTTTATTAGCTGGAGCATTGCCCAGCCTGTTTTGGGGTGTGAAGGTGTGGCTCTGGGCACACAGCCACCAAGGTGTGTGAGCATCCATAGAGCCCTGCTTGAGCAACCCAGCGTGCTCTCAATGAAATTGCTCACTGAACTGTATTCAATGAGCTCTACTCAAGGTCCTGATGAAACTGAAATACTATCTTGTGTAAACTGGGATTCAAAAGAGTTATCAAATTTCCATTTTCCCAAAACAATTTTGTTGAGTCTGTTGGTTTGGGCTTTTCTTTTTTTTAAACCCCATGATTTTGGAGTGCACAGCCGAACATTAATATACCTCTGAGAGGGGAGCTTTACAATTGTATGTATGGTTTGTGGTTTACGCACCGGATAATAATCTAGCATAAGTGTGAAAATATTCAACTGGCATCCAGTTGTACATTTGATAGGAGCATCCTTTGGTTGGGGTTTAGAGCCTGCAGGATTTCCTGAAGGGATCGGCCCCAGATCATTCGTGGAGGTAAGACTGGGATGATCATAAGTCACTTGTGGGGAAGGAGGTGGGAGTAGGAAACGGTTGGTGCAAGGAGTCTAGAGTCACCTGTGGGGACACGGTGCTTGGGATGGGGAGGTTCCCTACCTCAGACCCTAATTGCTGGGGAAGAGGCACACGTATTGCTTTGGTGCGTATACATTTCACACCCCTCTGGCACGCTGGGATGGGGAAGTACAAATGGCTGGCTGGTAACTGCTCCCGAGCTTTTCACCCTAAGGAAGTTATAGCTCCCAAATCTCTGCCTTTCATTGCAGACAGCCTTCTGAATCTCAGCAAGCAGATCTGAGAGGAGGTTGGGTCAGTGCTTGTGGGCGCACACCCCCGTGCCTGTGTGACAATAATCCCACACTTCCCGGGGGAAGGTAGGAAGGGTTCCTCCTACCTTTGAAGGAGAAGGAGGCTTCTGGGTTCCTTCTAGGGAAACACTGGTGAATGAGTGGCCAGAGAAAAGACATGATTTGTGACAAGGTATATCTGTGGTCCTGTCCCTGTGTCACCATCACAGGGATCAATATTGCTGAGGGCTATTTGCATCGCTGGGGAAGAATAAGCATGCTCGAGTTTAGTTTTACTTTTGCTTGGTAGATACCAAAATGTTGAAATCTGAGATCAAGTCATATCTCCTTCAGCAAGCAACATGTGTCCAGCACCTGGGACAAACATCAAGTAATCAACCTCAAACAACGGAACAGCTTTTTCTGCAATTGGCCTTTGATTCTTAGACCCATAGCCATGAATAACACCCACTCCCTATGCTCAGTGCAAAATATGAGCTCCAGGACAAATGATAATAAATGAGCCCAAATGAATTCTGCCCTTCAGGAAATGATTTAATATGTAAGGCTCCCCCATTGCATGCTTCTCCAGGGACTGTGATGTAAGTGTAAGGTGAAGTACTATCACAATAATCATGTGTGTATATTCCTACCAGCTCTATTACGTGGGGACATCTAAGTCAGGGTCAAGATGTCTGTATCCTTATGGTGACATTACATGTAGTTTCATCAGGAAGAAAGCTGTTTGAGCCTCTTGATCTCTCTGTAGATGTTAAAAAGATCCTACTGATGGCTGAGGACCTGTCCTGGTACCTCCACTCACTTGTCACTGCCTCTGCTGCTTGCTGCAAAAGAAAAGACAGGAAAGTACAAATATCCAGTGAGAGACAGGAGGAACGTAGGGATGGAGAGTAAGGAAAGAGGGGGGCAACTTATCATCATCTGCTGTAATTATTGCCTGTGGGAGAAGCACCCAAGGTACAAAATCAACCCAGAAGGACAGAGTGAGTGATAGTGCTGCATGTTCATGAGCATTTTTCTCTCTTTCCAGGAGCTGCAAATCTTTGGGAACACTCCTCAGTGACAGAGGCAAGTGAAACTGCCAGTGGGTGGTGCATGGGCATCTCTAATGCTTGCAGATACAAGCCTAGCGCTGCCCTTGCCCGCTGCATGTATTCTATTTATATCGCAGTAGAGGGAGCGTTGGCAAAGCATCTCAGAGGAGCAACCTTTTGTTATACCTACAGCTGCTCCCTTCCCTGTCAGTGCAACCGACACAAAAATGATCACCATAATAAGGTTAATTGATTCACTGTCTTGCGACCATGCTGAAGCCGACTTGGCCGTAACTTGGTTATTGCATCTTGTGTCCCTGTGATTCCTACAGGGAAGGATGCACCTGAAATACCTCAGGACATTTAGGATCCATTCACCTGGCTGCTTCTCCCAACAGCTCACCTCATTCTGGCCTCTGTATCATGTCTGCTAGAACAAGGCATTGGTTTTCCTTGTGCTGATCTCCAGGCTCAGTGCTGAGGGACTATATTTGAAACCAGAGAGTGAGCTGTGTGTTAAGAAATAGCTCTGGCACTAAAATGTTTAAAATTACTCTTTGTTTCCCTGACTTCTCTCCCAATTTAGGTTATCCAAATCCAGATTCCCCCCAGACTTGCCCACGAGATGTAGTTCTAAGAAAATATTGTTTCATTTGTTTTTTAACATCCACATTTCTCACATTTCCTGTTCCTGTTTCAAAGTGGGCCTGAGCTCCTCCACTAACATTGCCCCAGCTGTTATTTTGGGGATCTGAGACAGGGGAGATAAAATAAACCGAGTGCGGGGAGTTTGTTTCTTGCATTTCTCCCTTGTCAGCCCCAGGTTCTTTCTCCTAAGTCAGGAAAGAGTTACTGGCATTCCTCTCTTTTCAGGTCAAACAGAAGGATTAGACGAAGGGTACTGCTAACGTGGGTCAAGATATTAAAAAATGGATGCCTAAATTTAGGCTCCTAATTTTGTATTTTGAGCCCCTAAATAAGGGCTTGATCTTATGCCCTTTGAAGTGAATGCCAAAGCTCCCACTGAACTCAATCTGCAGGATGAAGTCCTAAATTATGGTCAGGTTCTTAGAAGTTCTCAGCATCTCACAGCTCCAAATAAGTCATCACCCGGCCTCTTTGCAAATCACGCGTCTTCCCTTAAGTGCCTAAACATGGAGCTCGTGCTTTTGGGTATTCCATATTTAAAATCCTGCCTGTTGATGCTGTCTTTCTTTCTGTCTCAGGAGTCACTGACATGGGAAAGATAACAAGAAGCGTAGCCAGGACATGCATTGATTTGCTTTTTTGGTGAGTGGTGCTCAGCACGAACGCTGCAGATTCTACAGCAATATCAGTATTTATTGCGGTGTAACGTTAACATGGAAGGCACATGAATGTCCTTGCTGGTGCCAGAATTCAGGCAAGTACATGACCATTTGCACAAACCTCACATACACCGCTTTCCTGGTAACAGGATGTTGGCAGGTGGGAAGATCACAGGATCCAGATGAAACGTAAGACGAGATGAGCAATCCTGTAGTGGTAATTTTAGAAGCTGGGTTCTGTACATTATTTACAGTACATTGTAGCTTTAAGGGGATAGGGCTACCCCTTGCCACTCGTGGACCTAGCGCTTTCTGGGAGATTTCTGTGGGGGACTTTTGGTAGTGCAGCAGTTGGAGGGATTTTGTCCATCCAGAGAAGTGTTCAAATTGCAAGGTATTTGCAGTAGAACCACCTTCATTCATAAACTGCTCAACCAGCGGGAGGGGAAATGGCACCAAAGAACTTCTACCAATTAAAGAGCAAAAAGTACCTAGTGAGTTATCGGCTTCGCGCTGGCCTGAAGTGCAGAGGCCCGGCATAAGGAAGGAGCTGCTCACAGCAAACTGTGACAAGAGTCGGAAGTGGTTCTTGCCCCCAGGAGCTTTAATTTGGCTTTACCTTTAGTCAGTGAAATACCCCCTATTTTCCCAGGAGCGGGGACTTGAAGTCTCACTATCTCTTGGCGAATATTTTTGGCAATTGCAGTCTGAATATGGGAAAATGGTTATTTTGTTTGAATATTAGGGAAAAAAATTTCTTCCCTGTGAGAGTGTCGAGGCAGTGGCACCGGTTGCCCAGAGAAGCTGTGGCTGCCCCATCCCTGTCAGTGTTCAAGGCCAGGTTGAATGGGGCTTTGAGCATCCTGGTTTAGTGGACGGTGTCCCTGTCCATGGCAGGGCATTGCAACAAGACGAGCTTTAAGGTCCCTTCCAACCCAAACCATTCTATAATTCAATGATTCTATTAATATTTGTTTTGTCAGAAAGCCTCTGCAACAATTAGTTAAAAAAAAAAATGGAGAAAGCAAAGAAAAAGGGATTCTTTTGCAATGTTTGAACAACACCCACCACTCTGTAGAAACGTGATCCCTGAGGGGAAAGGGATTATATTCTCCTCCAGGCTTTCCACTAGGCTGGGTTTCTCCCCTTGCCCAGAAGGAAGGGCCATCATCACCCGGACTGCAACCCTGCAGCAGGGCAATGGGGGGACCAGACGGGGAGCTGGAGTTGCTCCTGCTCAAACAGACCTGTCACTCATGTCCCAGCCTTCCTCGGGATCAGTGTGACCCGGTGACATCCCCGCAGACTGCACTGACACAAAATCTTAAAAACAATAAACAAAGGGAAGAAGAGGTCTAAGATCTACTGAAAGCAAAGAATTGTATTTTCTTTTTTGCCTCGTGGTTTCCCTCAGCCAGCAGGTGCCTCTATAGAGCCAACGCGTTGCCTGTGTCAGTCGGAGTCTGTGGCACAGCCCTGGAATACCTGCTTTCCAATGATAATACGGCCTGTTCTTTCTTCGGGTCTTTTTTCCCCTTCCTCCAGCCCATGGTGAGCCCCAGGAATCTGCCAGTCTGGACTTCCACTTGGTCCACCACCCAAGATCCTCAGAGGATGGAGGCAGGAGGGAGATTTGCATACATTGACACAAGCATATTGTTACTGCACATCCTGTACGGGGAAATTTTGCGTGTGACCAGAGCAAAGGAGCTCAGTCGGAGAATGCCTGCAGTAACCTCGGTGAGACAAAGCTTGCTCTTCGAATACCTTCCCAGAAAGCAGGGTGGGGTTTGTTTGGCAAGAGCCTTCACCCCTTCAATGGGGACACCCTTCTGCACACCGGGGCACCGCTCAGGCAGGCCCCCTGTGCCAAGGGTGGTGACACTGCCTACAGAGAAATAAAACCCAGCTGAGGATGACCCCTCCTCCACGCCTTTGGCACGTAGGTGCGAAGAAATCCCTGTATCTAAAAAGTGAAGCCCTCGGGAAGGGGGGAGGGGGGAATAGGGGAGTGGGAAGGACAGATGATGACTGTGATGGCAATTTGTCCCCTGCTCCCCCCTCCCCCCCAAATGGCTCTGCTGGACTTTGGAGCGATTCCCACGGGCAAGGTGAATTTTGACCCGAACGTGCATCCATCGGCAGGGCAGAACGGGCGGAGTAACGGCGGCCGGGGGGAACACGACAGGGCACGGAGGTTGGGGGCGAAATGTTTGAGCCGCGGGGGGCTGCGGTCCAGCGCGGGGCGGGCGGGGAGAGCGGCGGAGGGGGCGCGCACCCCTTTTACCTCCGGGGCCTTTTCGCCCAGCGCGGAAAAGGATGGGAGGGGAGGAGGGAGGGAGGGGAATCGCCGAGGAGGGTG
>JARCZZ010036361.1:0-18416 GCA_030323915.1 Brotogeris chrysoptera | reverse complement strand
TCTGGCAGTGTTCAAGGCCAGGTTGGACACAGGGGCTTGGAGCAAGCTGCTCTAGTGGAAGGTGTCCCTGCCCATGGTAGGGGTTGGAACTGAATGAGCTTTAAGGTCCTTTCCAGCCCAAACCATTTCTATGATGCAAGCAGGTCTGTGCTCACAGTGGGGATGGAGCTGCAGGACATGGAGCCTCTCTGCCCTGGGGGTGCTCTGTGCACTGCAGCTCAGGACAGACCTTGCAGAAGACGAGACCAGTTCAGAGCTTCGATCGTGTGGCTTTGGAGTGGAGGCAGGTAAGTTCAGAGGGAAACGAGTGAAGGATTTCACTGACCTGGCTAGACATGGAGCAAAGTTGGGGTGTTTACAGAGCCTGTCTCTAAAAATGGGAGCTCCTTAGGGAAGCTGCCTGTCCTGGATCTGCTCCTTGGGCACTTGTTAGTGCTTCCTGCACAAGTGTAATGTGGGTGCTGTTGGAGAAGAAAATGCCAGGGGTGTATTTTGCAGATCAGGTCAGAGTGGATGCATTAAAGACTTGACCGTGCATTCCCCCATCTAATGTTTTTTTTATGCCATTTGGTACTTGGTACTTCAGCATTGCCAGGGAGAGCAGAGCATGGAATAGATGCCAGGCTGGGACCAGGGTTTGTTGGCTCAGGGTAGTCCCCACAGCCGTGTGGGTTCAGCGGACCTGGTTTGCAGTAGGTCAGCCTTTCTTGGAGACTTCTCAGCTCCCTGCAGTTGGCACCACAAGCATTCTGCCCCATGGAGAAGGTCCCTGTAGAGCAGCAGTACCTGAACACAGTGCACCAACTTCACCGGCTTTACTGCTCAGCTGTTTCTGGCCAGGGACCTGCTTTCCCCTGGTGCTTGATGGTCGATGACCACTTCTGTGCCGCCAGTGATGGGACCATGTGTTAGAGCATGCTGGGAGAGGCTTCTGTGCTGTTTCACACGGCTTTTGTGGTGGAGGAGCTGGCACGTGGGGAAGGCGCTGCTGGGCAGTGGGGAGATGGTGGGGGCATGCTGTGGGCTCGTGGCAGCCCAGGCTGTCCCCGGCTCCCATGTGCTGGTTTTTACCTCCTCTACCTCTGCGGTAAGACCAACAGCCACCGGTCTGCTCCTGGTGGGTGCTTGGCAGGGCTGTGGCAGTGAGCGTTGCTCCGCTGCTCGCTGTTCTCTGCAGGCCAGCACCCACGGCTCCTGCCCCCCCACAGCCTGGGGGCAGCTGGGCTGCTGCAGAGCAAGTCCCGGCTGACCCTCCCCGTGCCTTCGTGCTCCAAGGTCCTGCAGCAGAGCCGGTGACAACTGTGGACGTGAGCCCGCATCCTCCCCTCAGCAGGTCCAGGTAAGGTCACAGTGCCCTGGCTCCCAAGGTGTGCTGGGCATCCTGCAGGGCCCCGCACAGGAGCCTGGCAGCTCTCCTCCCAGTTACAGTGCAATAGAGGAACAGCCTCATCGGGGCAGGTGAAGGGGGCAGCAGGGCAGAGTCAAAGCATTGAAGTTGGGTTTCAGAAGCTGAGCTGCAGTTACTGATGTGGGTGTCGAACTGTCCTGTAAGGTCTGGTCGACGCTGCCCTTCAGGCTTCTCCAGTGACAGAATCCCCCACACTTGACTCATCTGCTACAAGACCTGCTTTGGACGTGATGGTAACTTTGATGTCTCTGGAGTCGGTGGTTGCTTCATCTGCTGCTTTCTGCTGCTCTGAGACCCGGAGAGGACAAGTTGTTCCTGTTGGGGATGGGGACTGGCACTTTCTCCTGGCCTTGCCAGCAGGAAGGCCCTGGTCCTGGTCAGGGTCACCGTCCATGGACCCTTTGTCTTGCTGCTGCAGCTGGTGCTTGTTCTGTGAGTTGGAGCAAGCGGCAGCTGCCCTTTGTGTGCATAGATGGGGGGCAAACGGGAACCTGCTTTGCACCCATCCCTGGCAGTGTTCAAGGCCAGGTTGGATGCAGCTTGGAGCAAGCTGCTCTAGTGGAAGGTGTCCCTGCCTGTGGCAGGGGTCAGAATTGGATGAGCTTTAAGGTCCCTCCCAACGCAAACCAGGCTGGGATTATGTGGTTTTATGATGTCCTGGGGCTGGGCAGCCCTTGGCCTCGGCCAACGCCATGCTGCTGCTGCCAGCAGAGCTGGCTGGGGGTGCACTGCTCCCTTCTGAAGGGCTCACCCCTCCTGGGAGCTGGCTCCTGTGCGTGTCCCCCAGCCCTATGGGGACAGCGCTGCTTTGCACGGGCAGAATGGTGAGGCTGTGGCACTGACCCACGAGCAGGAACCCTCCCCAGCATCTGGCAGAAATGAAGCACGCAGCCATGTCAAACATAATGTATTTATAGCAAAAATAGGCTTATTTTCTGTAGCTTCCATACACAAGGTTTTCTCCCCCTACCTTTACACAGTAAACACGTTGAGTGCAGCAGCGAGTGCGGGGCTCAGGCTCCCCCATGGCCTTGACCCCGCTGTGGCTGCTCTCCATGCTGAACCCCCCCCAACCCTCCCACCGTGGGGCTGTGGCACAAGTGGGGAGCAGCGGGGGGGGGGTGCACACTTGTGCCCGTGGGCAGAGGGTGAGGCTGGGGCAGGGGCTGTCTCCATTCACATGGGATGGTGTCACTCCAGGGAGCCCCCCCCCCCTTTCCGGGGTCAAGGAGATGCTCCCACACCACGAAGTTAAGCAGCAAGTGACCAGGCTTCGGACTTCACCCTCGCGTGGTGGTAAGCACATACACATCACGTTAACTCAGAAGCTTCCCGAAGCCTCCCTCTTTCCTCCGGCCCCTCTGCTGATGGTGGGCAGAGGAGGGGCTTCGGGGCAAGCTTCCCTCTCAGGAACTGCCCAAAGCCTCCTGCAGCACTGTCAGAGACCTCACCCCCCCACCAGCAACGGGGGTGCCAGTGCCAGGAGGAGCTCCAGTCTGGAGCTCACTCCTCCATCCGGAGGGGTCTGGCACACGGACCTCAGGGGCAGGATGTGCAGGCCACCAGCACACCCCCTCCCCACCCCAGCTGCTCCCCCTGCCTGACCCTGCAGCTCCTGAGCAGTGCCGGGGGAGCAGCTTTGCCTTCCCTGCCCTTGGCCACGGCTCCTGCGGCACCGGACGCGTTGCTTCTGCTCCCCACACAGCCCCGGTCCCATCCCGCCTCCCCCAGCCCCGTGGTCTTTGGCAGTCCTCAGCCAGGGTCAAGTCTCCAGGATCACACCAACATCTCAGCAGCACGGACTTGCCTCACAGTTTGGTAATTGCACGTAATGGGGCCACTCAGTGAGCCCCACAAGGGGGAAAAGGGAACAAGACAGTCAAGTAAACTAAATTGAGCAATCCCTCGCCGTCCGTCCCAGCACGAGTCCAGAGAGAGGACGCTGCCTGGCCCTGCCGCAGCGCAGCTCCCCACTCCCTAGGAGACCATGTACTGGGTGATGGCCTGCAACGCGTACAGCAGCTCCGCTTGCATCCGGGCTTCCAGGATGAGCAAGTTCACGTGGACCTGTGGAACAAGCAAAAGCAGCTGAGGCCACTGCAGCGGGGCAGACGGCGCAGCAGGGCAGGTAATGGGGCAGGCAATGGGGCAGGCAATGAGGCAGGCAGCGCAGCAAGCAATGGGGCAGGCAAGCACCCATGGGGCGTAGGGAGGCTTTTCCCAGACCTTCCCCCGGGCTCCTCCTGGCCCCGCAGGCTGTGGCTGCCTCCCGGTGCCGCAGGGTGCTCAGCACCCGCTGCAGCCACAGTGCCAAGAGCTGCTGGAGGCTCTTCCCGGTGGGGCGATGGCCCTGGAGCCCCCGCAGCGCCGCTGTGCTCAGTGCCCTGCGGGCAGCCCCGTGCCAGGATAACCCCAACTCCTCACAGCTTCCATCCCCACCCCCCCAACCTGGTTTGGTGGCTCAAACGCTTCCCATGCGGCCCCCGAGCACCTCGGCCCGCAACCTCTGCCCACTGGGCCTGGAAGGACCGTCCCACCTTCTCACTGTGCTTGAACTGCTTCCAGAACCTGTCAAACATTTCTGAGTTTGTCTTCTCTGGGTAGCAGGTTACAGTTTTAATGTAAACTTTGAGCACTCGCTCCAGGAGCTGATTCACTTCTGCATAGTCGTAGTCATCGTACCTGCGGGGAGCACAGGGGCGACTTGCGGCCAGCACCACATCACTCTGCAGCACCTCACTTGTGCTCTGGCCGGGGCAGGGGCACACGGCAGTGGCCACCAGGCACTGAAGTCCCAACCCTGAAGCGCCCTGGCCAAAACCGAGCATCTCTCCCCTGCTTGTGCAGCCAGGTAGGCAATTCCCCTCTGCTGCTTTCCCAAGCCCATCTGCAACACAAGCCAAGTGCCCGACCCTCCTTCCTCCTGCCTGAGCTCAGTTTCCTGCCCGTGACCACGAGGTTGGTTTCCCTACCTAATGCCAAACATGCAGTGGATGTAGTTCCAGATGCCTCGCTTGAAGACAGAGGGTTCGCAGCCTTGCCGCTTGGCCATGCTGCTGCTTTGCAGACCATCCACCATACGAAACTTCTCATCCAGGAGATGCCCGATGTCAGAGTAGAGGCGGTTGACCAGTGAGAAGCCATGGTCTTCCCAGGAGTAATCCTGTTGAGCACAGCAAGAGCCTTTTACAACTGCAAATGGGATCTTGGGGCGTGTTTCCAGAACGAAGGGCTGGAGACCTCAGGATGCAGCAGAATTCAATAGGTTTGCTCTAGGGGTGGTTCTGCACAAACCACAACACCCCTCATCAGGCAGGTTTTGAACCTGGACTCTGTGAGATGTGAAGGAATCAGCAGCCCAGAGGGACAGGAGCCCCTGGTCCCCTCCCTCTCCCCAGGGCTCATGGGGACAGCCCCCTCTCAGAGCTGAGCTTCCCTACACAGGCATGGTACCAAAGCAGCTGTGCCAGGTGTGTGCTGGATAGGCACACTGCAGCCACAGGGAGGACAGGAGAGGTGGGAGAGCAGGAACCTCACCTGGACTCTGAATACCTGCGTCTGATCCTCATCACGCCGGGCAAAGTCCTGGTATCCAAAGTCAGGGTCCTGCATGTAGCACGCAAGGTTGGCAGCGCTGGTGACTGCCCCATCTGCATCTGCGAGAGGGGAGAGCCCCATGGATGGGGCAGCCCAACGCTCAGCCCTCTTGCTCCTCCCCGCTGAGCTCCCATCCTGCACACCCACCTCCACTCGTGCCTCTCACCTTCCTCTCGGTCCTGCTGCAGCAGCCTGGTCTCCTCCCTGCCCTCTGTCTCCACGTGGATCCGCTGCATGCGTTCCCGGAGGGAATCCAGCTCCATGCAGGAGTCCAGGGACTGCACAGACACAGGCTTGGGGTGAGGGCAGCAGCCCCGGCCGCAGCCCTGGCTCCCACACACCCACCTCGAGGGCTCACCCGCTTGCGGTTGATGCGCAGCAGCTCCTGGCTGCAGCTGTTGCCGGTGGTGGCTTCGCAGAAGCACTGGTTCCCGGGGGATAAAGGCTTCAGCACGCCCCGGCCCCCCGGCCCCTCGTCCTGCTCACAGCCACAGCCGAACACGAAGCTGGCGAGTGCATGGCAATGGGCCAGGAGGACAACAGCGTGCACCAGCTCTGCCAACGACCAGCTCCACTCGCTGATCTTCAGCAGCTTCTGCAGGACACGGACAGACCAGCCATGGGATGCAGGCAAGGTGTCAGCCCCCCTTGGCAGATGCTGCTGTCCCTGCCCCGTCCCTGTCTGACAGCCCCTCTGCCAATACCTCGATGTGCTCCTTGGTGATGAGCCATGGCCGGTGCGCCAGGATCTTGTTGATCTCGTTGAGGTTGCGGAGTTTGGGGGGGATGAAGTTGAGGCCACGCAGCCACTGGGGATCTCCCCCCGCGCGCAGGAACTGCAGCACGTGCAGGTTCACCAGGTACCGGCACTGGTGCCGGGCAGCTGCCTGCAGGAGCAGCACGTCACCAGAGCCGCACTGCAGGACCAGCACCCTTAGGACCCCGCACCCACCTCACCCAGCCCTGGCACACCCTGCCTGCGGCCTCTGCAGAGAAGCCGGAGCACAGGCTCCTGGCGAAGGGGAGCAGGGAGTCTCCCATGTCCCCGGGCAGTCCTGGCAGTGCTCACCATGATGGCGATGTAGTGCCGGCAGTCAAAGGGCAGTGGCCCATCCATGTGCATCAGGTAGTGCTGCATCTTGAGGAAGCTCTCAAGGTACTGCGGGTGGTAGCCCATCTGCTGGGTCACCGCCTCCAGCCGCCCCCAGCTCGCCAACACCTTCACGAAAAGGAGCTGGGGCCGCTCGGGATCGCTGCCAGACATCTTCACTACCTGCGGGGAACACTCCACTGAGCTCTCCCTGCAGCAGCAGCCCGCCCTAGACGGGCCCAGGCTCTGCGAGGGGCCGGGATTCCTTCTCCTGGCTTGGTACTCCCAGAGGGACACCATGAGGTCAGAGGGCCAGGGGAGCTGGGCACTGCTTGGTGCAGGCACTGCTAGCAGCAGGCTGCAAGAAACACAGGTTGGTCTCTGCCAGGGCGAGGGGGCTGCCTGGAGAGCAATGGGCAAACCACGACTGATGTTGTCTTGCAGGCTGAGGCAAAGGCAAGGCCTCCTAGGATGGAGCATCCCATCACCCTTCCCACCAGCACCAAGCTCTCAGGCCCCTGCTCTGGAAAGCCAAGGTGGAAGTGATGTCTTGACACCCACCATACGGTGAGGAGCACACTGAGGGGCTCAGAGGTGTCCCCATGCAGGTCCTGCAGCACATGAGACCCAACCGCCAGTGAAAACACAAGTGGGAATGTGGCAAGAGGCATCCATCCATGGTCCCAGCACCACGGAGAGGGTGGCCGGAGCAGAGAGCAGGGATGTGTACCCAGGCAGCTCCTGTGGCCCCACGGCTGTGCTCCAACCTCCCACCCAACAGAGGGTCTGCACTTGCAGCCCAGCCACTAACACAGAAGCCACCGCTCCTGAGCCTGGGCAGCACCCTCAGGTGCAGCGGTTGCTCTTCCCCTCCCAGGCTCAAACCCAAATCTCTCCTGGGAGCAACCAGCCCCGCTGACACTGCTGTCACCTTCCTTCCACCCACCCGAAGGCAACTGCAGCATCGCAGCAGCAAACCGGGAGCGCTGCTGGAGACCAGTGCCTGCTCCACTGTGACCTCGGGCTGTCCCTGCCCCGCACAGCACGGAGCAGTCGCAGGAACAAGCTCCAGCTGTTTTCTACCATCCTGCAATTCTGAGGAACACACCATTGCTCAGGATCAAAAGATTTACTCGACGCCATTTGGAGCTTTCTCTTTGCTCCCTCTGGCCAAATGGGTAGAAAAAAGCACGCAAACCTCAAATCGAAATGGTGAGGGGTGAAGAACACCAGGTTCTCTGTCCCACAGGAGAAGGTGCAAACCAGAGGAGACCTGTGAAAGTCTTCCCCAAAGGCCCTCTGTTCAGGGAAACGCGCAAGACATTGGTGGAATGTCATGGACATGAGGTGAAACGTCCCTGAGGACACCTACGGACTGCAGCCACTGGTCTTCTCCTGGTCGGCAGAGGTGGAGGAGCAAGGGGCCCTTCTGCTCCCCCAAGGAGAACGTGATCTCCAGCAAGGAGCCACGCCACCAGCTCATAGCTCCAGGTCTCCTTGCTGTTTGTCCAGGTGATGATGGAGTGAGGGACCAGGAAGACACGGCTTAGAAGAAGAGGATGAAGGAAGATGCAGGGCAGCCCCCACCTCGGCTGGGCTCTCCTGCCTGCTCCCTCTGGCAGTGGCTCAGCCCGGGGTCCCCCCCCCCCGGCACTGCCTCTTGCACCGCCCCCGGGGCCACCTTCTTCAACCTCTCCAGCTGTAACCCCCCCCCTCCTCATCCCTGCACGCTGAGTGGGGGGCGCATCCCTCACCCCCCTCGCGGGTCCTTCCCGTCCCCAAGACCCGTGAACCCCCACAGGCACCTCCGGCCCCGGCGCTGCCCGGGCAGACAACCGGCGGGCGGCACCGTGCGTGTCGACCGGGCAGGAGGCCCCGCGCCCGGAGCGAGCACGGGCAGCGCGGAAAGCCGCGGGCGAGGGGCCGGGGGCCTCCGACTGCCCCCCGACCGCCACCCCCGGGGCTCCGTTCCCGCGCGAGGCGACACCGCGACTCCGGCGGCTCCGGCGGTGATGCTCGCTGAGGACGCGGCTGCAGCGGGCACCCCCTAGCCCGCCCCCCGCCCCGGTTCTCGAGGGGACGTGAAAACTGCTATCGCCGGCGGTGGGGGGTCCCTACGATGGGGCTGGCTGTCCGTAACTGGGGCCCCATTGTGCGAGCGGCGGCGGCCGCAGCGCCCCCGGTGCGCGGAGCGAGCAGTGCAGGCGGAGAGAGAGAAAAACAAGTTTGATTGGCAGTGATGGAAGCACGGCGCCTCCCGCATCCCGCACAAAGGGGACGGGGACGGCGTTGCCGCACCGGTACCGGGCCGCCGGCCACCGCATCGAGAGAGCGCGACCCCGCGTAGCACCGCCGGGGGACGGGAATGCCCTGGTCCGCAGTGCTGCTGCCGGGCCAGGCCGGTGGCGGCGAGCAGAGCGGAGCCTGGTGCTCCGGTACGGGCTCCGGTGGCGGCGGGGCGGGTCCTACCTGCCCGGGCAGCCGCTGGCACCGGCTTCCTCGGGGGTGCTCCACGCTCTGTGGACACACGATCATGGTGGGTCCGCGCCGAGCCGGTGACCGGCACCGGTCCCGCCCGCCCCGTCCCGGCCGCCGGCAGCACTGACCGGGCTCCGCGGTAGCCCCGGCCGCCGCGCCTCCGCCAATCACCGCGGCGAGGAGGCGGGGCCTCCGCCGCCACCCCACCAATCGGCGGCGACGGGGCGGGAGCCGGCCAACCACGTGGGCAGGGAAGGAAAGTTACCTGTCCGTCAAGCGCGGAGGACACGCCCACCCGCGGCAGCAGCTGCTCGCCGCTGGGGGCGCTACGGCACAGCGGGGGGGAGCGCGTCCCCGCGTCCCCCGCACCCGCGTCCCCTCAGTCTCATGCCCTCTCCTTCCCTCATACCCCTGAGTTCCTGAGTCACCCCACTCCTGTGCCTCCCCATCCCCATAGACCCTCGTCCCTGTGTCCCCATGTCTCTGGGCACTGCACCCCACAGACCACCGAGTGCATACCATAGAACAACTGACAGGAGGATAGAGCCAGGAGGGGGCTGGGCTCTGCTCCCAAGGAACAAGGGATGGGACAAGAGGAAACGGCCTCAAGCTGCACCAGGGCAGGTTTAGATGGAGCTGAGGAACAATTCCTTCCCCAGAGGGTGCTCAGGCATTGGAACTGCTGCCCAGGGCAGGGCTGGAGTCACCGTCCCTGCAAGTGCTCACACACCGTGGAGACGAGGCCCTCAGTGCCATGGGTCAGCGGTGGCCTTGGCAGTGCTGGGAACGGTTGGACTGGATGAGCTGAAAGGTCTTTTCCAAGCTGGTTGACTTTATGACTCTATGAAATATCACACGCGTGGTGCTGCGCGCCACACACTGTGCACCGTGCAGGACACACGCTGTACCGTGTGGTGCCGCTGGTGCTCATCCCGCACCCTGCAGCCGCTGGGTCATGGGGGCTGTGGCAGGGAGCAGGGCTGGGGGTCCCACGCATTGGGTGTGAGCAGGTAGCAAGGGCCAGGGAGCAGCAGGGTTCAGACTGCAGGGTGCAGGCATGCGGGGCGTGGGGTGCAGTGGCACATCACACCCCCATGTGGCTGTTCTTGTAGGGGGTGTGCTCGTGGGGGGGCGGCGGTGCCCCAGGCACCACAGACGGGGGGGTGGTTGCTGCTCTCCCACAGGGGCTCGTAGCTGTTGTTGGGGGGCAGCTCCGTCACGTAGCAGATGTTCTCACTGTAGTTGGGCTTGAAACTCTCCACGACGTCTTTAGGGACTCCAGCCCATTCCTCCAGGGAGCAGAACAGGGTGAGAAGAGCCGCCACACAGCCCGGCCCCAACCCGCGGGGCAGGGATGAGCCTGAGGCAGGGCTGCCTGCAGACATCTTACCTGGAAATTGCCATTGTGGGTGATGAAGAGATCATCAAAGTTCTTGCTGGGGTTGGGGATCCGGGGCATGAGGATGACCCACACCCTGCACAGGACAGACGTGTTGGAGAAGAGCCCCAGAGATGCTGCCTCCCATCAGCCTCCCCCCCCCCCCCTCGCTCACCTTTCCATGCGCACCAGCAGGATGACAAGGACCATCAAGATCAGGCAGGAGGCAATGGGGACTAAGACTGTGTGGATCCAGAACCAGTGTAGCTGCTCCTCTGCTGTGCCTGGAAAGAGCCGTGGTGACATGGGCCCACGCTGGTGCACCACCATGGCAGTGGGGTGGGCACGATGGTAGCCCTTGCCTGCCAATCCCAATCATCTCCCAGCCCATTCTGTCCCACTGCAGCACTCAGGACCTACCCTTGCTGGTGGAGTTGCTGCCCCAGACCACAGGGACGCTCCATTCGCTCCAAAGCTGGGTGCTGCCACAGTAGCTGTTGATCTTGCTGCGCACGTAGAAGGTGTAGTACTTCTCATGGTCCATGCTGGGGAAGGAGAACACGTTTCCATTCACCCGCTGCTCCTGCAGAAAGACATGGGCTGTGTGGTGAGGGCCAGCACTGCTGTGGTGCATGGCTGGTCCCCAAGCACAGTGGTTGCATCCCAGGGGCTCTCACCGTCCAGCTGGTGTCCTTGTTGCTCTTGTACTTGACAGCATGCTCCAGGCACTGGGCTTTGGGGTATGGGGAGCTCCAGGTCAGCTGCAGCTGGTTGTTGCTCACATTGTGGACGGTCAGGTTGACGGGTGCCTCTGGTTTCACTGCAAGGCACAGCTGATTCCCAGTGAGTGCAATTCCCCATGCCCCAGTGGCCCAAACACCAACTGGGACATAATGGGGCAGCCCTGGGGACCCGCAGCCCAGCCCCTGTCCCCTGCAGCAGCCCCACAGAGGAGAGTGTGTGCCCCCCACCACTCCATACCCAGGTCCTGCAGCTCCATTCTCTTGCTGAGTATCTTCAGGGTTCTGCTGCCGAGGCTGGCATTGAGGAGAACATGGAAAGGCTGGAACTGGATGATCTCGTCCTTATTGAAGCGGCAGCCAACACTGACGCCATGGTCCTGCAGGTAGTGCTTGCACTCCACTACACGGGATGCTTTCTCATACCTGTGCCACAACAGGTTACCAGAGCTTCCCAAGACCCTGCATGCCCCAGTTCTCCCCAGCACCCCTCTCCCCAGCACATTCCACCCCTCTTGCTCTGGGGACAGAGCGGCCCCCATTCTGGGCTTGGAGAAGAGGAGCAGGCCGTTGCTGGGACCAGCAACACTGGCAGGAGCCTCCTATGTGGGGACCCACTGCTGGACACCCAGCTGTGGGGCTGGCCGTGGGGCAGTGGCACCTACCAGTAGTAGAGGGAGTAGTTGGTTGTGAGCGTCTCCCTGCTCCCCCACGTGCAGTTCATGTACTCCTCGTTGAAGACAACGCACTCCACCCCTGCAAGGGACAAGCACTGCTGGGCACCGCGGCTGTGGGAGGCCATGCCAGGGCTGCACTGGGCAGAAACAGCACGGGCCAGGAGGCCCTGCACATCCCTCAGCTTTCCTCCACATGAGCCAAGCCAAGCTCTTTCCAGCCCACAGTGCCTGGCCACCACTGTTCCTATCACACAGGATGTGCTGGCGATGCCCCGCATCCCGCTCCAGAGGAGCGCTGGCCTAGCAGCTCTCCCTACCGCATCCCTGCTGTTGGCTTCTCTGCTTGGATGTGGTGTTTCACCCCCACGTCTTCATCCACTCCCTTCGTCTGCTGTTCACAGCCGCTGGCACAGTGGGACAGGATGGAAATCCCTCCCTGCCGACTCATTTTGATTGCCCCAGAAGAAAACTGGGGATTTTCCAGGATTTGTGCCTGATGTTTCCATCGTAGCTAAATTCTTCTCGCTGTTACCCTTTTGGGTGCTCGCAGGTGCCCACGTGTCCTCGTGTCTGGTGAATGGGGCTGTGCACCCTGCTGCAGCCCCTCCACCACAAACCCTGGCGGTTCAACCTCCATAGGAAGCACTGCTGAGTGCCATAGGCTGAGCAGCCGCCCCAGGCACCCACATCGTCTCCTCTGCCCCCTCCTTCTACCACGCTGTGCCAGCTCTGGGCCTGATACACAACCAGAAGCCACATCCTGGGCTGGCTGGGGGCTGCGGGGCCCCCGGCGCGGTGCTGGTCCCGACGCCAGGCATCGTGCCACGGTCCGCTTCAGCAGCACTGGCACAGCTCACTGCGGAACGAGCAACCATAATGGACTGAGGCACCTCACAGAGCACTTGCAAGCGTCACAGCAGCTGCTGGTGGCTGAGAGCTGCCCTGGGGACTCCCGGAAAGTGGTATTTTCCCCCTAAAACTCAGGCAATGGGACGCATGGTCCGTTCTGTGAGGTCCAACCCACCAGCCAGCACTGCGGGGGTAGGAGAAAGCCAGGGCAGGGCTTTCTGGGTTGTAATGGCAACATGATGGAGCAAACAGGCTTTGCACTCTGACTGCCTCCGCATATGGAGATGGAGGGCACCTTCCTGGAAGCCCAGGAGATTCAGAGATACAGGGAGGCTGTGGCTCCATGGGAAGCTGGTGTTTTACTGACACACGCCAAGAAGTAGACTTTTTCATAGGAAAAAATGGCTGGGGTGAGGGTGCTGGTGGAAAGAGGAGCCACTGTCCCCAGCCCCTATCTCCTTCCTGAGCATGGCCCCACTGACAAGACCAGGATGAAAAGGGCGTCTGGCACAGATCCACCATCTGATGCCCTTCCCTGTCTGAGGCATGGGGCTGATAGGACCTGCACATCAACATGCTGCTGCTGCCTCTCTTCCCAACCTGCCACAGGGGACCCCCATGGCCAATGGCCCTCCCGTAACACTGAGAGGGCCAGCACCATCAGAGCCATAGCGCTGGGAGCTATGGGGCCAGTAGTGCCATAGGCCCAGGAGGTAACTGGCAGCCATGCTCAAGCACTGGGGAAGGAGCAAGGACTCCGACAAGGCAACTCAAGCACAACGTGGCTCTCCTGGCAGTCCCACTCAAGGGGCCATCAAGGTGCTGAGGGCCCCAGGAAGCAGTGGGGCAGTCACAGGATTCCTAGCTATTCCCAGCGGCTCACTGGCCCACACAGCCCCACACCCTGTCCTCAGTGTCATCAGGGACCAACATCCCCCAGCCCCACCACCCATGTGGCCACCACAGCCCCCAGCCCTGTGCCAGGTCCCATGTGCCCCCTTACCTGAGGGGCTGCGGGCAGCAGCAAGGTAGGGGCCCAGCCCAAAGAGGAGAATAGAGCCAAGGAAGGTGCTGAGCACTGCCATGGTGGGGTGAGCCGCAGGATGAGTGCGAGCAGCCTCTGTGCACAGCCCACTACGCAGGGCTGCTCCTTCCGCACCCGCACCACTTCCTGCCCCATGGCACCGCCTCACGGGTGACTCTTGCGGGAAAGACTGCTCACTGTAACGGGCCCGAGAGCCCATCACACTGGGGCCTCGCCACCCTTCCTGCCCAGGCCCCACAGCTCACCCCTCTGCGCACCACTGGCTCGTGCTGCCATGTCCCCACCGCTCATCCCACGAGCTCTGTCCCCCATGAGCAGAGTCAGTGTGGAAATCGTGACCCACACCCCGCTCATGGGCATCCTGGGCTGGGCCCCCAGGAACTGGGCAGCACTGGCAGCCACTGGGGCAGTGCCAGGGGCAGGCACCAAGGGACTCACAGGAGCAGCTGCAGGAGCCCGGGAGAGTTACAGGGGCGGCCGCCGGGCATAGCGGTGGTGGCAGTGACGGGCAGTGACTGGGGGGGGGGGGAAGGTGTCACCAGCACAGCCACGGGGGGGTGCTCGAGGGCGTCAGTGGTGGCGTGGAGTGTCCGGGGCTATGCGGAGCTTGCGGGGCTACGTGGGGTGTCTGGGGCTATGTGGAGCGTCTGGGGCTACGTGAGGTGTCCGGGGCTATGGGGGTGTTCGGTGCTACGGAGGGTGTCCGGAGCTATGTGGGGTGTCCGGGGCTATGTGGGGTGTCCGGGGCTATGTGGGGTATCCGGGGCTATGGGGGGTGTTCGGGGCTATGGGGGGTGTCCGGGGCTATGGGATGCCCCGGGCTTCGGGGTTCGGGGGAGCAGGATAACGATTGCCGCGTGCTGCCACGTGACCTCAACCAGACGCTCCGCCGGCGCAGCGCCCCTCGGGCGGCCCCGTGATTCTTCGGCACTTTCCGCCTCCGCTCGGCGTAGGCTCGGGCCCTGCCCGGCGGCGCCGAGGGCTTTTCGTCTTTCCTCGGCGCAGCTTCGGGCCGTTCCGGCTCCTCTCGGAGCGCTGTGACAGCGTCCCTGCGCTCGGGCTTCTCCGGCAGCGCTCGGGCGTCCCCGTCACAGGGCGCAGGCGCGGGCGGCCCCCGCGGCCGTTGTTGTGGCCGCGCCGGCCCGGGATGGCGGCCTTCGGCGTCCTCAGCTACGAGCACCGCCCGCTGAAGCGCCCGCGCCTTGGTCCGCCCGACGTGTACCCGCAGGACCCCAAGCAGAAGGAGGTGCGGGGGTCCCGGGGCGCGGGGCCGGGGGTCGTGCCTGCAGCCCGCGGCAGGGCTGGGGCTGGGTGAGGAGCCCCGCGGCCATCCCCGTGGTGGCTGGGCGAGAGCGGCCCGGGTCTGGCCCAGGGAGCCGGGGTTCCCGTGTCCCAGCGCTCGCCAGGGTCGCTATCTGGCACCGGGGGCCTGGGGGAGGCCGGGATCCGCCGCGCCCTCGCCTCGCTTCGGCCCCACGCTGGCCGAGCTGCCGTGGCCGGGGGCTGCGGAGGGGCCTCGGCAGGCCCGGCTGACCGCGCTTCCCTCGCAGGACGAGCTGACTGCGCTGAACGTCAAGCAAGGCTTCAACAACCAGCCGGCGGTCTCCGGGGACGAGCACGGCAGTGCCAAAAATGTCAACTTCAACCCGGCAAAGGTAAGCACCGGGTGGGTGCTGGGGGCTCGGCAGTGCCTGGTGCCTGTGCAGGTAGGCTGCTGGGTCCTGGACAGTGCTGGGGCTCATTCCTTCCTGGTGTCCAGGCCCAGGAGACCCTTCCCTTCAGGATGGGTATCTCAGGACCTAACTCTCTCTCCCTGTAGAATCAAAGTTGTGCATTCTCTTGGGACTGTGTCCCACCTTTGAGAGAGGAGGTTCTTTTCTTGGTCTATGTTAAACCAGCATCTAGAGTTTCTTTATTCTTATATAGTTCTTATATTCCATAATTAAAGCACAAGGCTAGGATACTGGAAATGGGAAACTTATTGATTTGGTTACATTATGGCCATGGTAGAAGGGAAGTAAGATTTCTTGAAACCTCTGGCAATTTAAACATGGGCTTCAATTCCATTTTTCCAATATCTAAAATCAAGATGTTGACTTCCTGGGCCTCCCTGACCAGAGGACTAGTGGTAACCTGGGATCTAAGGCATCAGTAAGCACAGTATATTTGTTTTCCTTGGCTGGCATCTGTCCACAAAGCCTTCTGTCTGGTTTGACAGGTGTTTATAGAGAACTGTGTCTGTCTCAACTTGAGTCCCTGCTTGGTCATTTTATGAGTTGTCTAGAAACATTCCTCTCTGCAAGTACAACAGAAGAAATGATGGGCTAGGTTTTTTTGTGTAGATACTGGGGAGACTGCTGTTAGGAATGATAAATGAGATTTTAATGACATAGAATAGATCTCCGACCTGTGAACCTGTAATTCATCTCTTTTTTTTCCTTTCCCCCTTCCCCTTCCCAGATCAGCTCAAATTTTAGCAGTATTATTGCAGAAAAGCTGCGGTGCAATACACTGCCTGACACAGGAAGACGGAAACCCCAGGTGAATCAGAAGGATAACTTTTGGCTGGTGACAGCACGTTCCCAGAGTGCCATAAACAACTGGTTCACAGACCTGGCTGGAACTAAGCCCCTCACTCATCTTGCTAAGAAGGTATGTCATAGGAGAGGCTGCCTGGCAGGGCAGAGTGTTTAATCTCTGCTTGTTTCTGGAATGTTTCTATAGTAGAAGGTTTTTATTGTTTGGAGATGTTTCTTCTCTCTTCATCTCTTGAAGCTTTCAGCTCAAAAAGAGTATCCAGGATTTGTAGTACACTGGCTTTGTCATCCCCACTCAGGGAACTGATTCCTTGTCTGTTGTTTGGAGGTTGTGCAAGTTTTTTGCTTGCATGATATGACTGATCTATTTAAAGGTTTGGCTGTTTTTTCAGAAGAGCTGCCACTGTTGCCTCTGCTCTGTTGTTTGGATTAGGGCTATTCATATTGTGAGGGCTTGTCAAGTTCTCAAAAGCCAGTGAGAATTACTGGGCGGCATAATCAGCTGAGTGACTTCCCAGGCTTTGGTTGCAGTGACACGTTTCTGGTTTTAAGTTGAGAAGTGTATGTGTATTATAGCTCGGTCTCAGCCAGGCCACAGCATTTTTGTGTCCTGGCGTCCAGGGCTAGATAGTTCCCTGACAGCACTGAATTCTGTAGAATATGAAAGAAGATAGAAGGGTCTTACTCTGCATTGTATGAGGCCTGATAGCAGGGGGAGCTGATTCTTTGTCAGGGTGGTCCTGTAAATAAGGAACTCAGGAATTGGGTATGTATTGAGTAAAAACATAACTTCCAGTTGTGAAAAGGTAGCAGAAGTAGCACAGAAGCTGGAGCTTGGTCCTCACTGTTCTGAGTCACTCTGGGGGGAAAGTAATCAGATTTTCTCAGAATCTGTCTCTATAAACTTAGTCCTTGTGCCTGTCTGTGCATGCTGGCTGTCAGTTTCCTGAGGTCACTTTGAAAGCTTGAACCTTTTGAGGCCCTCTCCAGGTTTCTGCCATGGGCTTCGTCAGTTTTCATGGACTTAGACAAGGAAGCAGTGACTCTGTAGCCAAGTAGTTTGTCTGTGTGTCTTTGAGGCATCAAAATGGTTGGGAAGAATGTAAGAAACACAGCAAGTGATTGAAGCATTGGTAGTTCAGGTAGTGGGAAACTTGGAGCTAGCTCTCGAATGGACACATTCGCTGTGAATTTGTCTTGTTCCTCTGTGAACATGGGCATACTTTTGCTCTCCATAATACTGTGTGGAAGCAAGCCCTACAGCTGTGCTGTTTCTTGTGATGTGTTACTGCTTCCTGGTTTTTTAGATCTTCAATGTGATTATTTCACTGGTATTCTCCCCAAGTTGTATCTTGAATTTTGAATCTTGGATTTATGACTCCCTTCTTACTATAATACTCAATTCCCTGTTTCTCACAATCTTCTCTTGATGTTACAAGACTTTTATAACCACTCAAGAATCCTGTCTTCAGTCTGTAGAGTAGATACTGTGTGTTTCTGACTCTGTTCTTAGTCTGTATCTTTTGTAGTTTTTTGTATCACCTCTGGAGGATACCCTCAAAGCTGTTTCCAGTATTTGGGGTGTGAATTGACAGTAATGTAATTGTGTTTTCCGTTTTCTTTCAGTTTGTTTTGTTTCTGTTTATACAGAAATATGGATCTGGTACTTTCTGACCAAAGGTGAATTCTTGCAGTTTTTTGAGATGCAGAGCAACACAGTACCTTTTTCACAGCTTGCAGCACCTGCAGTGTGTGCAGTTGCTTTGGAATAGTTCCTATCTCTGTCCTTGGTTGCAATTCTCCTTCTCAATTCTGTTACAGGTGCCAATCTTTAGCAAGAAGGAAGAGGTCTTTGGTTATTTGGCAAAATACACTGTTCCAGTAATGAGAGCAGCCTGGCTCATCAAAATGACTTGTGCTTATTATGCTGCCATCACAGAGACCAAGGTGAAAAAGCGTCATGTCATTGATCCCTTCATTGGTAAGCACTGGTTTTGTCCATCCCAGATGTTTTCTTCTCAGCCTGCTTTTGAATAGTGAGAGGTGGCCTGGGAATCCATATATGCTTGTTTCCTGCTGATAAGTCCTAGTGCTCTGACATGAATAATTAAAACAATAGGGCCCACCTGTGAAAGTACACTATTGAACAATAAGTCTTAGCAGCCACAAATACTTCCTGAAAGACTACCTCTTTGTTCTCCCCTTTAAGTTCTGCTGTGTCTTTCTGCTGTACAACTTGTTGGGGTTTTTTACCTTACAAAGACTGTAAATGTTATAATTTAGCAATGACTGGTTAGCTTTTTCTCAAGTGAGTAAGTACATTTCCCACAGAATTCTGGTGTGTTTCTCTCTGTTTGTGTTTCCAATCTGATTTAGCCTCACTGAATCCCATATCTAACATCCTTTGCATCCTGGCCTCCCTCAGATTACATGGTCTAGGAGAGCTCCCCTGCCTATTTTCTGGTTTCATAGAATCTCAAGACTGGTTTGTGTTGGAAGGGACCTTAAACACTCATCCAGTTCCACTCTCTGTGTCTTTCCCATGGGCAGGGACACCTTCCACTAGAGCAGGTTGCTCCAAGCCCCATCCAACCTGGCCTTGAACACTGCCAGGGAT
>JARCZZ010036360.1:0-45948 GCA_030323915.1 Brotogeris chrysoptera | reverse complement strand
CCTGCCCATGGCAGGGGGGTTGGAACTGAATGATCTTAAGGTCCTTTCCAACCCTAACTATTCTATGATTCTATGATATGAGGAGATGTAAACCTTCCATCTGTTGTCTGTGGGCTCCTCTCCATTCCCGGGGGAGCATCTAGCCTGCTTTTCTCCACAGGAGCCCTGCTGGGAGCCATGGAGCCTAAGAACTGCTCAGCACTGTGTTGCTTCTCACATCCCTAACCTCATCCCTTTTCCAGGGTGCTTCCTGGCAACCTCTGCTCAGGAAGCAATGTCAGAAGAAACTGTCCAGCAGAGCCCCAGGTCCTGATCTTTCTGAACACCTCCTTGTCTGTATTCATCTCACAGGCGATAATTGTATCTCATTTCCCCTTAGACTCCAGCCCATTCAAAACTGTTTGTTTGGCCAGGGCTTTCTGAAGGGCTTGGTTGCAGGGGCAGCTTGGCCATGAATGGAGTGGGCCTTTTCCTATTCTGGATCAAGATGATGAATTGATGAAATGAATTTTGGAGGAGTGGGACAGGTACTCTTTCCAGCTGACCGTGCTCACCCAGGAGCATGTTGCAGCTGAGTCTGATATGGTCCTTAGTGCACCAGCACAGGCCCTGGCATGCAGGGGACTAAGTCCTGTCTCACTTGGTGTACGTACGTTAATGTTTGCTGCCCAAGTACATTCCACGCATTGATGTCTTACTGAATGGGGTTCAATGGCAGGATGCATCCAGGCCATCCCTCTGTCAGCATCCATCTTTGGACTGTGGCTGCTGCCGTTGACCTCCATGAACATTTGTCCAAGAGCATCCTTATAGAATTACGTCTCTCTGGACTGGCAGTGAGGTCTTCCCACTGAATATATAGGCAGGGTGATTCAGCTTCCCCACCTTACAGAAGTCTGTTGGTGGAGACCTACTCGGGCAGTCCGGAGCCATGCTAGTGATTGTTCTGGCTTCTCCCTCCGCACCATTTGGACCATTGTGTCTAGGTGAGGATGAGCACAACTTCTGTATCAGCAATGGGAGTGGCACAAAATGCCCTCCCTTGAGGCAAGAGCTGTCCCTGGGCTGGGACAGACCCACTCCTGAGCATCCTGCCTCCGGAAGGCGCTGGGGGAGACAATCAGCCTTTGAGCTGGGGGTGAAAGAGGCAGTTTGCTGCCATGGCCACTGTGCTCCATGCTCCCTGTGCTGAGATCAGCCTCTTGGCAACGGATGTCAGACTGTGCCGGGCATTTTGCAGAAGTGGGCCCTGGCTCCCTGCTGAATGCGTTTCTGATCCTGTGGATGCAGAGTGGCCTTTACTGCCCCTTCACTACTGAGGTTCCCTAGGATTCATCTGGAAGGTGAACTCTGATTCTCAGAGGCCGTCTATGGCAAGATAGCTTTGAGACCAGCCCCACTGAGCTTGTAGGTGAAGACTATCAGATCTTCCCACAGGGGGGATGGGAAGCATCACCCTGCTTACATCTCATTATGTGGATGTGGAATGTTCTCAGTGGCTGTAGAGATGGTTCAGACAGACTAACTGCTAAGTAGCCCAGATCTTAGTCCCTGTATTGAGCAAGCCTGCTCCCTGCCTTCATTCAGTCTTGGATCCCATCTATTTTAGATCATATCAGAACTGTAAGAGTCTGACTTGTCCATCCACTCAGTTAAGGTCCTGTATTTTCCACCCAGCACCTTTCCACTGAAGGTGCTGTCCCACATGATTCAGTTTTGTGTGAGTTAGCTTTTCCATGTTCCAGGATTCCTTATATGACCTAAATGTGATGCTGACAGCCTCTGCTGGAGCAACTTTTGCTTCCCTGGTAAACTCTTTATTATTCTGTTTATTCTGTTTCCTAACCAAGACGTAGGAGAGATCAGAGCTGCATAGAAAGTTGTTCTTATTTCTAGCTTTGAGCTGCAAGATTGGCTTTCCTAAGCCTTGTACCTCTGCTACAAAGCTTCATTTGTTCTCAGGAAGGCCATGTTCCTTATGGTTTGTGCTATCTGTGATACCTGTGGCACTGAGTGTCCCAGAACTTGCACTCGATGAAATATGTCAAGTACTCTGGTTACAGGCAAGAACCTCTCCTTTTGAGAGGTCAGAGTTAATACAGAACATGGAGTGTTGTGTCCTTGGGGGTGCACCTGGATGATGCACGGAGGGGCCTCGGAAAACATTCGGCGAGCCTCTATGCATGGTAAATAGTGCTGGGAGCAGTAGTAAAACAGCATGGGTGTGCTACAGACAGGTTTAAGGAAGGCCTGTCACCATGGAAAATCCATGGAGATTGTGAGATGTGTTTTAGGTGTGAATTTTCTGAATGCTTGGGACACTGTCTCTTAAGATGGGAACAAGGAGAGGATGCAGTAGGTCCTCTGGCAGCCGGGGTTACAGATTTCCTAGCTTGGAGACCGGCTGTAAGAGCTGGGAAGGTTCTAAGGTAACGCTGCAGAAAAGGAGTTCAAGCAGCCACCAAAAGGCATCAGCATCATGCTGAACCAATATCACAGTAGATGGGAAGAGGCAGCATTTTCGCCTTCAGCAGCAGACTGCATCTGGGGAAGGCAGAAATAGAAGTTCTCAGGCTAGGAGCAGATGTGGTTAATTGGTATTTTTAATGTTCACAGCCACATCACAGGACTGCCAGCTCACCAGTCTGACTTGTTGGGTGAAGGTGGAATGGGCAAGAGCAATTGTGAACTGGGGTTGCAGCCTGTGCTATAAATCAGAGCCCCACAAATGCACTCTGACGTACAGTTGTGTCAGGGCATTGAAGGGTCTTTCATATACGCCTGAATTCCTAGACAAAAGGTGATGATTTATTTTCTAAGTGCCTCTCTGCTTTGTGTGAAAAGGCAAATTATGTTGTCATGGAAGTGTTTGGCTGGGGATACTGGAGAATATGCTGTGCTGTGGAGTTGCTTATCAACTTAGAAATGATGGCATGCCCAAGTAAGGCAACGATATTAGGTGTCCTCATGACAGATGAAGACTGGGTTAGGATTGATGCTCGCCTAAAAGACAGGGGATCAACTGAGAAACAAATCAAGGTATGGCCCAGGACAAAATGCCGTAACAGAGCGTTGCATGGTGTTATGTAGCCATTTCTTACAGCAAAGTCGTTTAAGGGAAGTATTAAAAACCGGAGATTTTTGGAAAGCGGAGAATTTTTCCAGTTATCCAAAAAGCTGTGGTTTAGTCCGCATGAGAAGATAGCAGTAAACTACGTCCTGGATTAAGTGGCCATGTGATAATAGTACTTAGAAACAAGAATAACTAATAAAAGTAGTAAAGGCTGACCCTGCTTAGTAATAATAAACCTTGTAACAGCTACACCAAGTGTGGGTGGGGAAAAAAGGAATAGAGGGACAAGATAATTCAGCTGGTCTTCGGCTACTTATATCACCTCAAGGAAAACACTTAACAATAGCTGCATGTCTAAGGATGCTAACAAGTTGTTCTAGTTATATTTAAAGCAAAATCAATCCCAGACGTAATATGAACCTATTGACTTAGGTGAAACTGGAAAAAATATCAAAATGAGGCATAAGAAAGGGGAAGTACTCACCAGCTATGTCTGTTCTGTATTTGGAAAGAATGTGGTCAGAGGGGAATGATGAAGCACTTTGCAGGCCATTAGCAATTAAGGAGGATCCTTGACAGGATCTTCTCGGAATAAACCCTTTCGCATTTCCAGGCACAGGTGACCTGGAGCATGCTAATGCAGAGGTACAGGGGGTGCTAGAAGGGGGGAAAAGGCTCCTCACAAAGCCTGAGGCTGCTTGGGGTAAGTGATGCTGGGGAAAAAGCAGAGAGCTGTGGTCGTGCTCCTGCAGTGTTCTGCAAAGCACTAACCCCAGTGGTGGTGAGAAAGCTTTGGCTGCTGCAGTCCGTGGTTTGCTGGTGTCGGTTTGTTAAATGCATTGGGCAAGGCAGTTATAAAAAGACTGAGCGGATGGGTGAGCAAGTGACGTCAGTGATGGGTCTGACAGGCCACGTATGGAAACCAATCAGAAACCAGTGGAGGGGGGAGGAGGAGGGTGGAAATCACGAAGGAATGGGGAAAATCTGCGCAGATTTGTGGAGGGAGAAGGAATTGGCAGACAAAACTGATACCATTTTTGATGCGTGGTAATGATACAGGCTCAAAAGGAGTAAATAGCTCAGCCCGAAACACCAAGAAGCATTAAAATGTATTTTTATAGAAAGTCAGAACATACATACATATATAGCCAATGTTTAAGCTGTGCATAGATACCTCTAAGAGCAAAAAATACTAGTGACTAACCATGCCCTGGACAGCAGGAGGGCTGGCAAGACTTAGGGAGCAGGGCTCACAAGCACCCTCACGTGAGTTCTCAGCCAGATGCTAAAGCTGATGACATCTTCAAGCACTGGTGTGCTTTGCATCACAAATGAGAGTAGGTGAAGCAATAACTCCTCACCATGATTCCAGGCTGGAGAAAAATGCTTTGAGAGGGAAAACTAGTTATTTTGCTCCTTAAGAACATAAATGGCAAGCAAGCATTTTTGCCCAGGGCCTAAAGTTACTTCATGATGATGGGCTAGATGGCAGGCTGAGAAAGGCATATTATAGGAGCCTGAGGAGATGGGGAAGCTGGAGGGCATGTGCATTCAGTGAAATTTCAGTATCTGCTTGGGGTCCAGCACCTAAACCAGCAGCTCAGTAACTAGAAACCTGGAGATTACAAACTACCTATGGCTTTTTTCTATCCAAAGACTTAGAGCAAGGCCAAAAAAGGTTGCTCGCTTGTTCAGCGGAGAGCTGGGCACCTTTCCAATGTCAATTGTCTCCCCCACTACATTTATTACTTTACATTTAGCAACCTTGAATTTCACCAACCATTTTAATAATCCACTTGCAAGATCCTTCTGTGACTTTCCACAGGCTGATTCAATGTTGAATGTCCTGCATCATTTTGCACAAACAACAAGCCCTGGCAGCCCCTGCTCTAAATTGTTCTGAAGGTGTTGAATGGAAATAACCCTGGGGCAGATGTCTTCAGACACCAGCCACTTGCATCTTCTCAGTCACCATCAGCCTTGCCACTTGTTTTCAGCCTGGAGAGGGTGGTTTTCCCTGTTCTGGGGCAGTTCAGGTCCTTTTTCAGGTTTTGCCAGTCTGTTTTGTCCTAAATCCAGTTGCTTTTCATCATGTGGGGGGGGCTGATGCAAGAGCTGAATTACTTATAGCACACACTTACCTATTCATCCATTTCATGCTGGAGACCCTATCTGGATCTGGCACCTGGTACTGAGGGTTTGCTGCCCTTCATGTTCTCAAGTCCTGATGCTTCAGTTTGCAGCAGTGGCTTTGTCTCATTGCTGCTGAGGAAAATCTCTTGCTGGGAATAACCCAAAAGCTCCTGTAATGGCAAAAGATTAGTTTTACTGTTCCGCTATGGCCTTATCTTCCCTAATCACTCCCATACAGCTTTTTGGCAGCTTTCTTGTCTCCTCCATGCATTCCAAGATACGTTTGAAAAAGGTTTTCATACTACCTTTTCTATTTGTCCCAGTTTCCTAAAAAATCTGCCTTTTTTTTGGCTCTTAAAGTTTAATTTGCTAGTATTTATGAGGTTTTTCTTCTATATTCATATGACTACAGCTTTTTGACAGCTGCCTCTTCAAATCTTATGCAGAATAACCCAGTACTACTGTTCCTTCTAGGAACATTTAATTGAGAATAACTCCCTCAAGAAGATGATGTTTTTGTAGTAAGATAATATTAAGTTAGCTGTCCTGTAGTAAGGAATTACATTCAGCTCAGAAGAGTAAGTGTCACGTTATTTGCCCAAAGGTAGGCAGCTTGTTTTTGACGAGGTGCTGTGAGTCCTGCCAGTGCCCATGGGGGTATTTGAGTACCCCGAGTTTAAGTCACGAACCTACATTTTGCGAATGGCATCTGATGCAAAGGAGCTTGGAACGTTATCAAGATGTTTCTCTTATGCAACTGTGCAATATATTCCTTGTGACACAGTCTGTCCTACCAGAGCCCTGTATCTCCTCTTCCTTGCACAGATCATGTCAACTGCTTTGCTCAAAGGCTCATTTAATTCAGAAGTGGACAGAGTATGTTTTAAATGTCCAAGACTTCTTTTGCTGTCCTTCTACAGTCACCAATTTGTTACATTTTGGTGTGATTTTCACTACATGGCATCTTAATGCTGAAGTTTCATGCTGGTGTCTTGAGAAGAAGGTGGTCTGAGGACAACTAGCTGTTTCTTGGGGGAGCGATGCATGTATGGTAGTGTGTAAAAGTGCCAATGGACTATAATGTGTCTAAACATTCAAAGGTACTATAAAAAGGAATGTTCCTGTAACACCACTGCTAATTACTGCAGCATCTCTTGAATTTCCTCGGTTTTATAAAAACCAGAAAACAAAAGGTGCAGCTTACCACCCCTAGAAATGGCTGGGTGCCCATTGGAGACATCCCTTGGGTCAGCCAGAGAGCTTTGTGTCAGCACAGCTCTGGAAAGGCTTGAACCCATCTCCCAGGCACATCCTTCTCCTCTTCCAGGGGCCAAGCACCAGCACAGCGATCCCTGGTGCTTGGCCTATGGAAGAAGGGTTTTTGGCCAGGATCTGTGTCTTTCTGTACCTTCCCCTTGCAAGGTGTTCATAAACCAGGATGGACTCTGGCTTGTCGCGGTGGCTGTTGAAGCCAGTTTGTCCAAGCAGAGTGGCACAATTGCCTTTAGTTCCTTTGCTGAGCAAGGGCCTCATTACGTCTGCCTGAGTGCCAGCCTTCCCTCACCAAGCATTTCTGCCAGTTTCCCTTAGAAATGCTTTCAGAACAAGCCTAGAGCTCCCCTACTTAGGAGAAGACTCTTCTCCAGCCAGAGAAGCAGCTGCCACAGCAGGCCTCCCATCTTTACCCAATGCCATAGATCTCAACTTTCCAAATAAGATTTTTAGGACAGGACTGCACATTCTTGGGCAGGCTGGCGGCTGAGCTAGCTTCTCCATCCATCCAGAGGGGCCTTGCCGTGGTGCCATCTGCAGGCACGGTGTCTGGATGTAAAATGGGGAGTTAAGGGAAGAGCTCTGCTCTTTTAAGAGCTTGCATGAGAGAGGAAACCAAGCCCTCCAGGCAGTCCAAAGGCTGCCTGACTTGTTTGCCACATCTGCTCTCCCTGTTTCAATACAAAAGCAACCGTGATTCCTGGCTTGCCTTGCATAGGTTCCCTATCACTTTTCCAAGAATTTCAAGCAAGATTGTAAAACAGCTCAAACAGTGTTTTAAAAGCAAATTGAACCTTTATCTGAGACCTCCCCAGCAATTGGTTTGAGAGCAGGTATTCTTCCTCCAACCCCCCAGGTTGTATGAATTTGCTCATTCCCACAGCAATTTGATCTCAGGTTCGATACGGTTGTTGTTAAATAACAAGAGTTCTTTGCTTTAAGTGAAGTTTTAGGCAGCCTTACCTCACTTAGGAAACACACATAAGGCTTTTCTGAGTTAAAATGTGCCTCATTGAAATGCTCCTACTTCAAACCCAGTTCAAAATATCTTTGTTATACATAGGAAAACAGGCAGCCCCCCAACAAGGTGTTTAGTAGCCTCTCTGCGCCTCCAGATTACCAAGCAAAGCACTCCTTGGCGTGCACACAAGTATGCAGGCAGCAGCACACAGCACATCCATTCAAAGCACCCAAGCGCAGCAATCAAGGACAGGATGGGACCAACCCAAGACTCATTTGTAAGCCTGAGAGGGCTGCAGGCTACACCTCTCCCCAGCAGAAACTCAATTCCACTGGGAGGGCTGCCTCCAGTGAGCCCCAGCATCAGGCAGCTTCCATTTAACTCCAGAGCTACCTAAAGCTCCTGCAGGGCCACTGATGGAGTAAGCTAGGTATTACTGCTGATCCAGGGCTAACAAGCTGCTCAGAGCCCCAGCTCCTATACAGAGGCAGGTTATTCAACCTTTTCCTCTTTGCAAAGCAGCTTTGAGTCATTGCCCTGTAGTCCAGTAAACATTTAATTTTTACATAGCCCAGCCGATGGAGATAAGCAGCTCTGGGAAACTATGTCCAACATAGCCTCATCCTGACAGTTTAAGTCCTCCAGCCTAAGTTCTTGCTCCAGCTCAGGGTCTAAAGTAGTTGGGGTCCAGACAACAGCTCCAACCCTGCCTGCCTGGGAGAGGACAACACATCACAGCAGAGACAGTAAATTGAGCTGCTAAAAATGGAGCACCACATGATTTGCTGCAGCACATCACTTATCTACCCTAGCGCTCACAGAAGGATCAGCCTCTGCCCAGCAGCATTCATGCTTCCTGGGGAAGGTTACACAGTCCCTGTCAAGGCTGACGCTCACCTTGCAGCGATTTGCTGCTCAGGAGCTTAACTGCAACTGCCCCTCCTTACGCACAGAATTAAGCCAGAATTAAGACCAGCTACCACCATGGTAACACTGGCTGCCCACACGTCCCTAGGCAGCCATTTCCTCTAGGACAAGCTGATTCATTTGAAGAGGTAAAAGCCAATGAACAATCCTGCTTCCAGGATTTCTGCAAAAGCAGAGGGAAGGAAAAGGAATAATTCTGCTTCTTGTGCCCCTTTGCCAAACCAAATGCAAAAACCAAGTCATCTGCTCAGCACTTCATTCTGCATACACGCCTCAGACAAGCAAATCCAGAGCTAGAAGGTAGATAGAGCAGCAGAGCTGCCTTTCATTGTACCACAGAGCAGCCTGGTGAGCACAGCTCTGCACACCTTAGTTCGGCTGAGGGGCAGAAGTAGCTCTACCAGTCTGCATGCCACAGCTCTGCTCTCTGCAGCCCAACACTCAGGGCTGGTAGGTGCTTGCTGCTCTTTTCAAGTCAGGCAGCCCAGGCTGTGCCAATGCCTATGCATGATCGAAGCTGTCTAAATTAAATGTTAAGGCATTTGCTTGTTTCTGTTGCCTACATTTACCACAGCATCCATGCAGCACTGCTTCAAAGGAGCTGGCCCAGCCTTCACAGCCAGGCTGGGAGAGCTCCTCTTAAAGCATGTAAAGCTTGCTCATTGAACACCCCCACTTCCACATTTTCCACAGACAGACAAGGCATTTCAGATGGTGATCACTTTTATTGATGTAAGGTGGTACACAAACAGATCAGTTTCTATCAGCCTCTCCACCTCCCCCAGGCTCTGGGAGAAGTTGGAGGAGTGGGGGAGACAAGGGAACAGAACTGGCCTCTCACTGCAGGATGCAGAGCTAAGCGGTGGTGAAGAAGGGCAGGGGCTCCAACGTGGGAGAATCCTGCTTCCCTAGGCAGCAGGGGGGCTGTGTGTTCAACTCACTCCTTGGATTCCATGTGGACCATCAAGTCCACAACACGGTTGCTGTATCCATACTCATTATCATACCTGGGGACAAACAGAAGTGCTGTCAGGACTGATCCATTTCCTGAATGCCTTCTTCCTCCACTGTTCCTGTTCCTCTGCCCCATCCTACACAACTGAACCAGGCAATTTCTCATCCACTTCCAGGAAACGTTAGCAGTAGGCATCCCTTCCATGCTCCAGGAGGTGAGGGCAGTGTAATTTTGGATAACATGCAATCTCACTCCAGTGTGTAACACTGGAGCCACCCTCCACAGCAGGGGTCTTGTGCATCCATCACCATCCAGCAGTGACTTACAGGACACAAGCCTGTGACTTGTCTGTGCCAGTCCCTACCCCCTAGTCTCCCCACATCACCCCCAGTCTCTGCCTACCAGGAAACCAGCTTGACGAAATGGTCGTTCAGTGCAATGCCAGCACCCGCATCAAAGGTGGAGGAATGGCTGTCACCATTGAAGTCACAGGAGACAACCTGGAACAGAGGGAAGTTGTAACCCATGTAATTGTTACCCACAGCCAGAAGCAGAAGTGACCAAACTAGGATCCCAGGCAAGACTGGTGCCAATGATGTAAGCACCAGTAACCACAGGACAAGACATGAGGAGTTACTTACCTGGTCCTCTGTGTATGCCAGGATGCCCTTCAGGGGCCCTTCAGCAGCAGCCTTCACTACCCTCTTAATGTCATCATACTTAGCCTGAAAAGAGACAAGTTTAAGATGGTCAGATCCCAACTCACAGCAAATGTCCCCCAGAGAGGTGGGAAGGAGAGGATACATGGGAGCACCATGCCAGGTGCTGTTTTCACAAAGATCCCATCTTAGGGACAAGATGGATGCAGAGAAGGGCAGAGTTCAGAGGAAGCACGGGCAGGTCAGGTTTTTAGGGCCTTATCCACATCACACTTACTGGTTTTTCCAGACGGCAGGTCAGGTCCACAACAGAGACATTGGGGGTTGGCACACGGAAAGCCATTCCGGTAAGTTTCCTGTGAGATACACGAGTCAGAAAGAACAGCACCCAGCACACCTCTGGCAGCTCTCCATGCTGCTAGGAACAGGTCAGAGCTGGCCAGGAACTGCCTGCCTCCTCCTGAAACCCAAGGGACAGCACTCACCCGTTGAGCTCAGGGATAACTTTTCCCACAGCCTTAGCAGCCCCAGTAGATGCTGGGATAATGTTCTGGGCAGCACCTCTGCCATCCCTCCACAGCTTCCCAGAGGGTCCATCCACTGTCTTCTGTGTGGCTGTGATGGCATGGACAGTGGTCTGGAAAGAGAGCACAGGAATAAGAACACAGGCAACAGTCTCCAGAAAAAGCATCCAAGGGACGCAGGGAGTATAGATGCTTTCCCTCATGTAAAGAGACCTGTGGATAAGGCACTCTTCTCAGCAGCAAGCTTCAGACCTACCATAAGACCCTCCACGATGCCAAAGTTGTCATGGATGACCTTGGCCAAGGGCGCCAGGCAGTTAGTAGTGCAGGAGGCATTGCTGGGTTGGAGAAAAAAAAGCACATCAGCTAGAGACAACACATCTACAGAGGCAAGAAGAGACCTCGGGCAGCTGGTGAGAGCTCCAGGCCAAAGAGCATCTTCCTCTCTCCTTACCTGACAATTTTCAGGGATTTGTCATACTTCTCATGGTTGACACCCATCACGAACATGGGAGCATCAGCAGAGGGGGCAGAGATGATAACACGCTTAGCACCACCCTTCAGGTGAGCCTGGAGAAAACAAGAGAAGATAAACTCAGAATACCTCCAACAGCTCACTTCTACCAGACAACCTCTTCTCCCTCCCAGCCCCATTTTGAGCAACTCTGTCCCTTCTTCCATGTGCTACTGTGACATACTTACCCCAGCCTTCTCCATAGTGGTGAAGACACCAGTGGACTCCACAACATATTCAGCACCAGCATCTGCCCACTTGATGTTGCTGGGGTCACGCCTGAGGGGTGACAGAACTGTAAGAGCTGCTCTGCACAATACCTGTTTTCACCCTCCAGGGGGGCAAGAGGGAGGGAGATACTTACTCCTGGAAGATGGTGATGGCGTTCCCGTTAATCACAAGCTTCCCATTCTCAGCCTTGACAGTGCCCCGGAAGTGACCATGAGTAGAGTCATATTTGAACATGTAAACCTAGCAAGGAGAGAGGGAGGAAAGTCAGGCACCCTGGCTGCCATCTCCACTTCTCACCTCCACAGTGACCTTGTCTATAACCACTGCGCTGTACTTGGCTGCGCTGAACCTCCCAGCTCTGTGTCCTCTACCTCACACCCGGTTTTCCCAGGAAGCTACTAGAACAGAGCCAGAGGAGCCCTACTCGGAAAGGCCCAGAGGGGGCACTGCAAAGCAACTCACCATGTAGTTCAGATCAATGAAGGGATCGTTAATGGCCACCACTTGGACTTTGCCAGAGAGAACGGCAGCCCGGGTGACCAGGCGGCCGATGCGGCCAAATCTGGGGAGAGACAGACATAGATGAGAGAGTGCAACAGGGAACCTGGCGGGCCGGGCATGACCCACTGCCTTTCCCCGTGATGATCCGCTCCTCCCTGCCCTGCAGGGCAGCAGGGAGCCAGGCAGCTGTGTCCAAAGGCCGATGAACCTCAGTTAAAGATTAAGAGCAACCCCCGCACCAAAAAGGTCAAGCGCTAAATTTACTGAGGGCCCCGAGGATCCGGTTACTCCTCAGCCCAGGGGGATAAGGCACACTCCTGGGGCCACCACCGACACACGATCCATTGGACGACCTTTCTGCAGGAGACTGAAGCCCGCTGGTGGGGTGCAGGGACCCCCGGGGGGAGCCGGGGCAGGCAGGCAGCGGTTGCGCTTCCGGAGTGAGTCACCCCGAACCCGCATGAAGTGACTCAGCAGCCGCTGCACCCCGGCCCCTCCATGCAGCACAGGGGGCCACGGCGGGCACCGGCTATCCCCCCTTCAAATCCCCCTCGCGCCCTTGAGCCGACCTTGCCCCCCCCCCGCTCCCCCGGGCGCCTCCCGATGCCGCAGCCCGGCCCCGGTACTCACCCGTTGACTCCGACTTTCACCATCTTCGCCTCTTCGGGATGTTCCTACGGGCACAAACCGCCGGTGAGGCGCACGGAACGCGGATGGGGCGGGAGGGAAGCGGTCACCGCCCCCGGCGGCAGCGCCGCGCCTCGCCTCCCCCGGGCTCCGTTACCGCCTCGCCGTTAACGGGTGGGTTGTGGATGTGCGTGTGTGCACGCGCTCGGAACCCGCCCCCCCGCCGCCTCTCCCCCTCCCCCCTCTCAGGAGGCCTATATATTCCCCCCCCGCCGCCTCCCCCCCCCCGCTCCAGACGCCGTTTCCCCCCCGCCCGCCCTCCATCTTTAGGGCACTCCGCTCCGCGCCGCCTTTGTGCCCGCCGCCACGCGGTCCCGCTCCGCCCGGGGGGAGCTGCTGCAGCACACACACCCCCCCCCCCCCGCGGGGGCTGATGCTGTTGGGTACCCACCACCGCCTCCCTCCTCCCCTGCGCATTTCCCACCCCCACCGTTGCCCCCCCCCCAAATCCAAGCACACCCCCTCCGCTGCCCCCCACACCCCCATTCCATTACCTGCCGCCTCCGAGCCGCCCAGCGCGCAGTGAGAAGGTGGCGCAACGGCACTCCGCCGCCTTTTATACCCGCGCCCGGGAAGGACTGGGGCCCGCCCCGTCGGGCCGGCGCCGAATGGGAACGCAGGGGCCGGACTAGGCTACGTGCTCTCCCGCGGCGGGTGCGGCTGCTTCACCACCCCCCCCCGCAATCCCCCAGCCTCATCGGTCCCCATTCGACAGCCCCCCCCCCCCCCCTTCCGCAACAAAGGCCCCACGCCGGGTCGTATGGGGTCCGCAATGGTCTCCGAGGCGTGGGGGTTGCGCTGGCACCCGTGGTGGTGATGGTGACGGTGAGAGATGCCCTGGTGCCGGGGAAAGCTGGGTCCTGTCCCTGCGGCAGGGAGGTGTCCCCAGGGAGGGGAAGGGCGGATGGGCCCCGGTCTGGGGAGGAGGGAAGGGCTCCCCGGTGATGGCCCGTGAGGGGCTGCCTCCTCGGGGCTCACCGCTGCTAGCACCCCGGAGCATGGCATGCACTGCTTTCACCTGGTAACAAAGGAAAGACACCCCCTGTACCCCGGCTGCAGCCTGCACCCCAGCATGGCGGTGGGGGCAAAGGGGCTACAGAGATGCTGGAGGCTCCCCGAGGTATAGCAGCTCCCCCGGCATCCCACATTCCCCCAGCACTGAGAGCTCTCTCGCCCCCAGCCTGGGGACCCCAATCCGTCTTTGGGTTCCTTAGGCGAGTTGAGCCACGGGCGATGTGAACGGGGCTGCCCGCCGGCCTCTTCCCCGGCAGGCCACGCGCCGCAGCGCGAACACCATCTTAATGAGGCACTGCGGCAGTGCTGCTGCCCGCGGGACGTGACGGCGGAAATCCTGCCCGCCTGCCGCCTCGGCCCGCCTTTGCTGCCTGCCTGCCTGCGAGGAGGAAGCGCTCCCTGAATGGCTGCCGCTGCCTGCCCACCTTGCAGCCCCCCTTCCCCGTGCTGGGGTCCCTCACTGTGCCGTGCCACTGGCTGGGTGCAGCCCAGGTGCGATGGGATAAACCTGGGTTAGGCACAAGGCTCAGAGCATGGTCAGAATCCTCCATCCCATGTCCCGGAGGAAGGTGGGATGCAGACCCGGGCTGGCAGGGGATGGTGGAAGCAGACCTGTCCCTCTGACTGCTCGGCTCAACAGGGCTTTGAGGATGAGGAGGGAAGAGCGGAATGGGGGAGCCATGCAGGTAGCAGGGTGGGGTGCAAGAGGGGTCACACAGCTCGAACGTAACCCAACTCTTCTTATATACCACGGCTATTCCCGGTGCTGCCGAGGGGCTTGTGGCTATGTTTAGACTCGGCTGATGTTACAACCTTTTCTTAAAGGCCAGGGGATGATGGCTCGTGTGGTACAGCGGTGGGGCTGGAGGGGTGCGAGCCCATGCCGGGGTTTGCGGTGCCCCGGCCGCAGTGCACTGAGGAGCTGGCATGGCTCTCGGGGACCGCTTGTGCACAAACAGGAGGTCACAGTGTTTGCCCTGCAAACACCGCAGCCCCGGGGGGCAGAGTGCAGCTGGGATGTGCCAACGCAGCCCTCCTGCCCAAGCACACGGTTGATGCCTCACACGCACACCCACCCCCCCACCCCCCCCCCGCCTTGGCCCGGGCAGCACCGCACCGCAACCGCGCGTGCCGCCCGGCCCACCCGGAATGGCGGCGTGCACCCGACGTGGCCCTGCGCGTGGGGGCTCTGCCGCCGCTGCCGGCCCTGCACCCATGCACGGACCCCCGGGCTGCGGGCGGCCGCGGCCTCACGCAGCGGTGCTGCTGATGAGCGTGGATGCAGAGATTCATACAGCTCTGTTTAATGAGCGAGAGTCCTCGAGCACGGAGAGGAGGGAGGAGGCAGCCGTGGAACCGGGCAGCTTCTCCTCATGCCGCTGCCGCTCTCCTTCAGGGCAGATGCTACGGGGCTGTGCTGGTTCCCGTGACAGTGCTGCCTGTGGGCGCCTGGGTCTCGGGCTGCGGAGAAGCAGGGCTGGTGAGCCGCCCAGCGGTGTGCTGCCTGCCTGCTCCCGGGCTGCGTCCCAGCCTTCGCCTCGGCTGCAGGCCCCACAGCCGCCTCTGGCTCCTGTCCTCCCCCCAACACCCGTGCTCTCAAGTCTCCCCTTACCTCTTCCCTACCCACTTACTCAGTCCCTCACTGCTGGCCTTCTCACCTCAGAGCCCCCCTCCAAGGCTAACACCCCAAACCACTGAAGGTCCCAATCCGGTCCAGTTTCAACCCAAAGCAGCCCCTGGGCATAGCCTTCCAGGCCCAATCTCGAGGCAGTGCCCACTTGCGACTGGCGAGGGTCTTGCGCCAGAGAGAGGGACGGGCAGCTCTAGCCCCGGACGGGGGGAAGGGGAGCGTGGAGGAGAGCAACTGAGGGCCAAAACTGGATCCCTCCTTCGTGTCCTCTTCAGCCGGTGTGGACTCAGGTTCCAGGGGCAGCAACTGGGAAAGAAGCATCTGGGATAAACAGAGAGGAGAGGGGGGTGAGAGCAGAGTTGCCTGTGCTCCTGGCAAAAACCCTTGTACCCCCTTGTGCCCCACTGCACGCACCTTTACAGCTCGTGCAGGACATTAAATGGTGCCTGCACACAGGCACGGTGCCTGTGGCACTGCATCCAGACACAGGGAAGGGCTAGACCAGCAGCTCCTGCTGTCTGGAATGATTCTACTGTCCGAAAGAGCAGGCAGGCAGCTGCTGTGAGCCTCTGCCTGTGTGCAGATTGCCCTGCTCTTGTGTGTGTCCCTAACACTTGCAGGGTAACAGGCTTCAGTCCTTGCTCCTTCTGCAGATGCTGAGCACCTCCGTGTGCTCAGGCTGCTATGTGGCATTTCTTTTTACCCAGAGGGCTGGTGGGGAGGACAGGCCTGCCCCAAATTCCTGCTGCTAAAGATGGGGGGGAGGCAGGAGCACAGCAGGCGGGAGGGAAGGGGACTCCACATCTTTTGGGCATCCTCTAGGTTACCTGCGCTGGTGGAACACATGCTGACTGTACATCCCCAGCCTTGCTGGCAGCCCCCGGCTGTAGGGAGGCAAGGGTTGGGAGGTGCGTTTGGCACAGTGGAGGCATGGCATGGCTGCCCGGGCAAGCAGCCTGCTGTAGCCATTCCACATCTGTGGGTGCTGAGCTAAGGCTGAAGATGCCTTTCCTGCGGCTCTTTTCAGTAGCGAGTTAAGTGAAGCGGACACTGGCATCTTGAGCGAGGAGTGAAAGCGGTGAGTCATAGCAGGATCAGCCTGGTGATTTTAGCTCACCTCCTAACTACTTCCCTGTAGCTTTCCCAGCGTGACCTGAAGGCAAGGTGTTGGGGCTCAAGATTACGGTTTGGGTAAGAGGGAGCTGGTTAAATTCAAACGATGAAAGTATTATTGCTGTAATTGCTGAGGATAAGAGATTTACCCAAGAGAAGCCCTTATATGGCATCCTGAGGGAGGAAGGGGGCTCTTGATCTTAAAGAGGGGCTGCTGGGGGTGAAAATCCTGGCCTAACAGGATATATTTTCCCTCTGAAACCTCAGAATCAGGCACTGAATGTGATGAGGAACACGGCTATAAATTCTAGTGGCTGCTGACACAAGGTGGAATTAGACAGGACCAGACTCTTTATGGTTAAAAGCCTCTGCAGGCAATATGGGGAGTCCCACAGGCAGCCAGCCCCAGACCAGAGCGCACTAAAAAGCTTTTCTCTGCCTGCTGCCTCGTAATGCTGGTGCTCCTTAAGAGCTGGGTTGTAAAGATTACAGTCACTCTAGAGCTGAGGCTGTTGGGATGAAGGGGAGGGAGCAATGAGAACAGACAGCAGCTTCTGGTAGCTGGAATTTGGGACCGCCATTCCATGTTCAAACATGACCTCCCCAAACTGCCCCTCCACTCCTGAAACCTCCCTCAGCTCTCTCCCAGTCCCTCCTACCTGTAGCCTCTGTCCTGATAAGGACACAGTCTGAACGCTGGCCGAGAGCAGAACTAAGAGGAGTAAAAGCGAGCAAGGCCACGAGTGGAACCTCAGCATCTTCTCCTTATCGCAAGGCTTGTGGGAGGTGAGGCAGGACCTGCAGCATCTGTGTCAGATGCAGTCCCTCGCTCCTCTTTGCCTTTATAGCTTTGGTTCTGGCAGGCGCCTGGCCCCCAGCTTTCTGCTGAACCACCCCCTGGAGCTCCTTAACCTTTCAGCCCTTTTGTCCAGGGTGATATATTTCAGGGTGAGCTCAGCAAGACCCCTTCCTTTAAAGAAAAAAGACACAAAGCTGTTTACTGAGTGTCTGGAAAGACAAATGTGAGTTGAGCTGCTGCTGGCCGGGACCTGGAGGTATCTGTCAGGGTCAGGAACAGGGTGACACTTTGAAACATATCCCAAAAGAGGATATTGAAGGCTGCATTGTATAATGATATTGAACATGCTCTTTCTAGTGAGAACGCTGCTAGTGCTATTTCTCTAATCAGCGTGAGTAACCACTACAATGGTTGGCACATTGCTGACTGCACAGAGCTGACACAAATTCAGCTCCATGACAATCAGGGCTTTCATTTTTAATACTTTTATCTCAGTGAGCTGGTTGGCTTGGGAATGAAGAGCTCTTGCTGCAGAAGGTGTGTGACTTCCAGCCCTATGGAATTTGTATTGGTGATGGGAGCATGGCTCTAAGTATTAGTGGGCATGTAACTTGCAGGCTGGCTGTCCTGAGTCACCATCTGGAGGGCTGGGCTGAGTTTCCAGAGGAACCAGGACAAGAAAAGAGCTTGTTGAGGCTCAGCTTGCACTTTCTCAAGCCCAGGCATACAATGGAAGCAGGATGGCAAGGAGCAGATTCCTACCTCCTAAATCTTCTGGCTATTAGTTCCCTCCGCCTTTGTTTACCTCTCCCATTTTACTGTAGTTTCTCACCAGCTGAACAAGGCAATGAGGTCACTGTTTGGAGATCAGGGTGCAGAAGTCAGCCTGGGTGTGAAGACAGAAACTAATCAGGAAAGTTTGTCAGGGGAGCGGAATGGGGGGACTGTACCCAAGAACAGGGTTAGGAGTGGGTGTGCTGGGTGAGTTTAGTAACACCTTATGCTTCCCTTTCTTCAGCAGTGTTGCACAAAGCAATTGGGACAAAATTTGACAGGCAGTGTTCTGCTGCCCGCTTTTGTGGAAATGATGGTATTATTTAAGGGAATAATATAAAGTAAAATAATAAATAATGTAATATATATTATTTATTATATAAATATATAAATTATATTTATATAATATATAATTAATAATAAAATAATATAGTAATAAAATAAAAAAAGTCTTTTGCAGAGATAACAAATATCGCAGTTCAGATATTTGCCCTGTCTTTCTTTCCCTCCTTCCCAGCATGTTGCATTTACAGATGCAGATTTCTTCCCTGTCCAAGGAGCCAAAAAGTTTTAGGAACTGTTTTTCATCCAGTCTGTGGAAAGTGAATGTGTGACTTCAGTCTGGAATATCGATGCTGGATGCAGGGGAGACTTTGCATAGGTGGGGGTATCCAAGTATGTTGGCTCTACTTGATACCTGCAACTCTGCTGGGTCCAGAGCAATGCTCTGGTGATCCTGTCTGGTAGTGCCCTGTCACCCCCTCACCTGGGACAGCTATCCAGGGCATGCCAACAACATTTTATAGGGAGCAGGATTGCTTTCATACCAGCCTTTTAAACAACAAAGCACAAGCAATGTACTGCTCAGGCGGGGATTCAGACGGGGTGCCTGTGCACAAGCAGAGTGTGGGATATGTGCACACAGCATCCATGTGCTGGATGCAGTAAGGTATGGAGCTTTGCGGTGTGAAATTTTGAAGGGGTGGGAAAGAGAGGAAAGAGGATGGGATATGAGCACGTGTTCATCCCCCATGCAAGAGGTCTCAGAGGATGTTATTCTGTACTTCTAGTCACATTTGACCATCCAGAAGCAGCTGAGTCAGTGTGCTAGAGCATTCATGCTCCTGCTAAGACAGCCGCAGGCGGATCCATCTCTGGTTGAATGCACTGGTTCCAGGAGTCAGCTCTTTCCTGAGCAAAAGGTAAGTACAAAAGCAACAACACTTTATACGTACTAAATGTAGTGGCGGTTTGATCTGGCCTCCCTTGAATGTGGTGGACCCCATACTGCAAGAAGAATGCCAGATATGTGTTTACAACTGCTCCAAATTCCAGCCCACTTGCACGCAGACTGAGCCCTGCAGGGATTGACAGGCTCTGAGCTCTCAAGTGGCAGGTCCCTTCCTTTGGCCCAGCAAAGGCTGGGGCTAGCAAGAGGGAGGAAGTCATCACTGTCCCATACCAAGCAAGAAACTTTAGAGACTATAGAAAATTTGCAAATTTTCTTGCAAATTCTTGCAAATTTGCAAATCCATCAAAGCCTGAATAAATTCCAGGTGCTTGATGACTCAGGTGCCATGAGGTTGCAATTGCTGTGTCCCAGATCCTTGCTGGGACTGCAGTCGAACTGAATAGTTGCTTTGACATGTGCTGCCCATGACTGTGAAGTGAAAAAGCTTTGGCAGACAACGAGTCCCTGACTGCCCCAGTTTTCACAGACTCAAATAGGTTATTGTCCTTCTTTCTTCTCTGGTGCTAACAAGTTTCTTCAGTAAAAACCCTTCCCCCTCTGATGCTGAGGCACTGCTTCTAGAGCTTGCAATAGCACCAGAAAATTGGTCTCCTGCTGAATCACAATCAGTCTTTTACAAACAATTGCTTATAAAGGACAGGAGGAAGGCAACTGGAGAGTGGGAGGACTAGGAACTGGGTGAAGTACACCAGGGAAAACCCAAGTGTATTTCAGCCCATGGTGATGGAAAGGGCTGATGGTTTCTGCAGACCCTAGAAGCAAGGACAGCTTCACATCATTCCACTGATACCATGCGCAGGAATTAGGAGCCCACCATGGTCAGAGAATGGAAGCACCACTGATTTTGGCACTGAGTATTCCCATTGCCTCAGAAGCGAGGGAGTGGGATTATTCCTTCCATAGCAATTCCTGGTCAATGTGGCAGAATGGGAGAGAGGGACAATATTGCTGTAGCTTTCTGATCTTTGTATTTCATGCGGTTGTCTCTGTACTGGGGTCCTCTGATTTTGGGAGGGTATTTATATTGGTATCTGGCTATTACACTAGTAGTGGCAAGGGGGTAGGGTAGATGTTTCGCCCCATCAGTCTCTCGACTACTCTTATACAACCACATCTATGTCCATAGCAGTCTCTTATCTCTATTTGTACAGCCAGGATAGAGGAGAACTGAGCCACAGCCTCTACTTGTTGACAAACCAAGGGTGACCACAACTGCAGGAACTTGGTAGATCCTCAGAGACAGGGACTGTGGAAGAGCAGCAGGAACCTGCTGACAGGAGTCCTTCCAATTCCAGCCCAGCTAGTGACAAGTCTGCTTTCTAGGTGACTGATAGGTAACAGGAAATAATTCTGTACTAAGAGCTCTGGGACAAATGCCAACTTACCAGTGAGACAGGAGGTTAAAGATTGTGTGAATAACACAAATTCACATTTAGGGCACTTCGTGTTCACATGGCAGTCCAAGGAGTGCCAGGACCAACCTGAACACTGATGTGGCAGCCCTGGAAGGACAGAGCTTATGTGCCAATCTTATTTGAAACATAACTGGCTTCCCAGCAAACCTATTCCAAAAAGTGCAGTGAAACAACCAGTGCTTACCAGTACACTTGGTAACTTGAGCACATTAATTAGGCAAAGAGAATTCTACAGCTTTTATGGTGTTTTGTTGTTTTTCTTTTAAAACCTCTTTATAAAAGTTGTGGGTTTTAATCCTGACTTTGCATATGCTCTGTTGAAGCACTGGAGTTACAGCCTAAGTCAGCCTTCCTCTCCTCACCCCCCAGTCCCTCAACTCTTGAGGAAACTGACACAAGAAAAAGATGCAGGTAATTTCCCCTCAAAACCTTGCTGGGCTTTGCAGGGCAAGTGCTTCCAAAATGATCAGACATAAAAGGGCCTAAAGCCAGCAAAATCGTATGTATCAGTTCTCTGTTAAGAGCAGCTAAAGGCTGTACTTACAATCATGTACAAAATGGGAATGAGCATTCTATTAGAATTCTAAAGACCTAAGAAAGGTTCTTAAAAAGGCTTCCTTCCAAAGACTTTTTATCAGAGCAGCTTAGCTTCGTTGTTCAACTTGTTCTCTGATGACCTGGAGGAAGGGGCAGAGTGCCCCCTCAGCAGATTTGCTGATGATACAAAACTGGGAGTAGCTGGTACATCAGAAGGCTGTGCTGCTACTCAGCAAGACCTGAACAGGCTGGAGTTGGATGAAGAACCTAATGAAGTTCAACACAGGCAAGTGCAGGGTTCTGCACCTGCAGGAGTAATAACCCCATGGACCAGTTCAGGTTAGGGGTTGACCTGCTGGAAAGCAGCTCTGCAAAAGGACCTAGGAGTCCTGGTGGACTAGTTGTCCACATGCCAGCAATGTGCCCTTGTGGCCAAGAAGGGCAATGGTAGCCTGGGCTCATTAGGAAGAGCATGGCCAGCAGGTTGAATGAGGTAGTCCTCCCTCTTTAATCTGCTCCATTGAGGCCTCATCTGGAGTACTTTGTCCAGTTCCCAGCTCCCCAGTTCAAGAAAGACAAGGAGCTACTGGAGAGGCCACAAGGATGATCAGAGGTCTGCAGCATCTCTATTATGAGAAAGGGCTGAGAGCGCTGGGCCTGTTTAACCTGCAGAGGAGACATCTGAGGGGGATCTTATCAATGCATACAAGTACCTTTAGGGCAGGTGTCAAGAGGATGGGGCCACTCTTCTCACTAGTGCCCAGGAACAGGCACAAACTGAAGCACAGGAAGTTACTTCTATCTGAATATGAGGAAAAACTTCCTTACTTTGAGGATGGCAGAGCATTGGAACAGGCTGCCCACAGAGGCTGTGTTCTCCTCTGGAGACATTCAAAACGCACCAGGATCCAAACTTGTGCAACCTCCTCTAGGTGAACCTGCTTTAGCAGTGGGGTTGGACTAGGTGATCTCCAGGGGTCCTTTCCAACCACAACCATTCTGTGATATGTTCATCACTGCCTTTCTTTGTAGAGATACCATAAGACAGGATTGGAATTGCTTTAGCCTGGTGTATAACTTCCATTTTGGCCTTCATTTACAGAACTGTCACATTACGGGGTAGCTCAGACAAGAGAGATGACTGCTGCATAAAACAAGGTTTATTTTTAGTCAAAGACAGTGGCAGATGGTTCCCTCAGCGCAGCCGGCGGGCTGAAGATCTGGTGATGGGAGTTGTTTTGGTGGGGGTTTCTTCTTCTCTTAATTCTGCCAATAGCTCTAAAAAAGAGTAAAACATGTCAATAACCAGCACTTTGCTGTCTTGAGCAGAGAAATCTACAGGGAATTCAGGCAGTGCTCTGAAGCCCTGCACACATTCTGCCCGTTACTAAAGGAACATCCCTGGGCTAAATCTATAGCCTTTCTCCTTTTTCACCTTCAAAGCATACACATACAATGCCATACCGTCCTCAGAGCTGTTCTCCTCATCACTGGAGAAGGTGATAATAGCTTTCTTGGGTGGAGGGCGCTTTTTGGCATGCTGCTGGTTTCGGAGGCTGCGAGGCTGGGGTGTGACGAAATCTTCATCCCTGTTAGCTGTGCTCAGGGGCTGGCGACGTGAACCTGCCAAGAACAGAAACAAAACAAGACAGTTAGCAGCCATTCTGTATGTCAAGCTGAGGAAGTGTCCCTAGGTGTCCCTGCTGGACCTGCAGGATCAGGGGAAAGGCTGCAGTCTCACGAAAGGAACATACTTCCTGTTGGCTTCCGCTTGGCCGGCTCTGGCATTGGAGTTTCACTGCCTTTCTGGCATGTCTCTGCTGAATCCAGCCCTCGGTTATGGGCAGCAGACACCTTCTGCTCCAGCTCTTCAGCCAGAGCCTGACAGAGATGGAACACAGGGGGAAAAGGTAAAAAAGAATATTACATCTGTGGCAGAATTGCCATAAAGTTCTTTGATAAATTGTTTGGGGTGAGGAGTAGCCGGCTTAAATGGAGACCTGCAGGTCTTTCCAATAATTTTCCTGGCCTGGACACTTGCCCCCCATCCTTACTTTAGCCTCAGGTTTGCTGCCTGCTCTGCGGAATCGAGCCAGCACAGTTTGGAAACAACTGTAGACAGCCGGGTCTTGGAGCTTGTCTGCAAAGCAGTCAAAGTTGTCCTGCAGCTTTTGAAGGCCCCGCTCCGAGATGGGAAGCAGAGTAAGGCAATAGGACAGATCCCGATACTGACGCTCAGTTCTGGGAAAGACAAAGATTGCCATCAGCTCTTATGAAAAGGGGTGTGTAAGGATGAGTATATGCTACCTAGATCTACAGCACATGAGGATAAAGCATTTCCTGCAGCTGCTTCTGCCCTGCAGAACATGAGATTCAGGTTCTATTACAGGTCAGTTACAGCCTGCCATGGCATACCATGCACAACCACCACTGTATTACGTTAAAGACACTGACTCAGTGTCTGTCAGAAAAACATGAAGGTTCACTGTGAAAGAACACAGTCACTTGTTTAAAAAGCATCACAAGTTATTGCTGGCTATGAGGGAAAAAAACTAAACACAGTGAGGTGAAGATCTTTTTGAAAGGCCTTATTTCAACTGAGTAATTAAAACCCCCTGGCTGGTTATCTGTTCATGTTTGCAATAGTCTCAAGCAGAAGCTGTACTTGATGGTTTCTCTCTCTCTTTCCTGGACAGTTACATGAAGAAACCAGTTTTCATTAAGATAAGGTGAACAAATAACAATGGCTGTATGAAGGACAACATTCAAATCCCAGCAAAAGCTACTAAAAATTAAGGAAAAAAAAAAACCAGAAGGCAAACTAACATCCTTAATGTAGCTCTCTGTGGTAGAGTGGGAAGAAAAAAAGCTAGGCCAAAGCCCCTGTTATTCATATATATATATAAAGTCGAGGGGCCAGAAGTCTGTCCTGCATATACTCTCTTGGAATGCACTGTCCAAACACAGGCAGATGAAGAACAAAGCTGCAGCATCCAGGTGTTTCCACATTTAAAGTCTGAACACTACCTGGCATGTTGCTAAGTTCAGAACTCCAGAAATGCTGAGGAGGGCGATGGTGGCTGCACAATCTTTTCTGATAAGCTCCTGTTTTAAGCCTGGAGCAAGAGTCTTGCTCTAGCATTACCAGTAGCATGCATTAAAATGATCAGCTTTTGTGGAACAGAAATATTAAGACATTTTAGTAGAGGCTACGCATGGCTTACACACAGATGTTTCTTTACGAATGTGAAGAGCTCACCAGTGTTCCTGAGTGGCAATTTTGGAGGGAGTGTCTACTCTCCACCCCAGCTCAGGAAACAGAATCCAACTATTTCTGGGGAATATGCAACTCCCTGAAGCAACTGAGCAGGTCACATGCCCAGGCACTGTGTACAAGTGGCCAAGATAAGCAGACACAGCTTAAACCTCAAGGGCAAAGCCACAACGATAGAGGAGGAAACCCACAGGGACGGAGTAAGGCACGGTGCACCAAATCCAGTGGAAGGTAAAGTGAAGATATCACTGAAAGTACATGATAGAGGGACAGATATATGTCTACTCTATTTCTTCATGGAGTTGGAGGTGGGTGGTGAAGGTGTATGTACTTTTAGGAGGAAGACAGGAAAGAAAAAGGTGGGGGACACACCTAATCCAGGTTGTATCAGCATTTGTTACTTTGCCATGTGAAGAATATGGTGGGCACCTGTTAAAACCAGCATATACAAGCTAGTTTCTCCTAACAACTCCTAAGAAGAAGACTTGCTAGTCAGAAAAATTAGGATTATGACCCACCTGGCAGTCCGGAATCGCTGACAAAGTTTCTCCACCAAGCTCTCTGTCTGTTTGTCCTTTGTAATATATGAGAGGAGATGTCTGCAGAGGGAAAAAATGACCAAGTTGAGAGCACAAAGAAGAACCTCCATTTCTGCCTACACCATGGGATGCATGCAGCTATCCTATCCAGTGATCAGCTGGGTGGTCCTCCAAAAGAAGACACAAGAGCTTGGAATGCCTCAGACTTTGTTCAGGAGAAGCTATAAGCATATATATATATTTCAAACAGTAACCACAGTCCCTGTTGGGGACAGCTGATATGACATAATGTACAACTAAAACTGCGTTTGCGTAATTAGCACCTACCTAGGATGAAACTAAGAAATCCAGCTAAAGCAAAGACCCCTGTAGGTACAGGGTGAGAACATCTGTGTGGGGTCTGAGGTAGGAGGGCTGCCAAAAAAGCTGCACTACTGGCTTCTGAACCACTCTTTCCATCCAATTTTAAGAGCATGCACCTCCAGACGATCTCCTCACTTCACAGGAGTGCTGGCAGACCAGCACGAAGGGAGTGGGCTGGCATGCAGTATTGTTTTTCCCTGCTTCAAAACCGTCCTTATGACTTTTTCATTATTAATTTGCTGAAGGTGTGTTGCTGTATTTCAGATCACTGCAAAAGTGAGCATTACTTTGCTCTAAAGTGGGAACAAAGCCTAACAGAACTTAAATGTTAACCTGATCCCATGTTTTCCTATCCGCTTTTGCGGCCATAAACTATTTTCAGCCTCACTAAGAGACTTTTTCTGTGCCTTTCTTGCAATTCCTACCTGTCCAAAATTCCATCCCTCTTCCTAAATGCACTGGGTTCTCATGGACAAAGAGACTAGTTGAAAAATCACTGGAGATTGTTATTATTCTTCTCTTCAGCAACAGCAATACTTTTGTTTTGTCTAGCACTTCCCTCTGTAATCCACAACAACACAGGCAGCTCAGAAAAACCCTCATGTGATAAAGCCTCAGATAGGACAGGAAAATTTCTGTCATTTACCACTAAAGACACTATTTGTGTTGTCTGTGAGCAACTGGTACCCTCATTTCAGATTGAAATATTCCAGTATGTCTCTATCCTGTGGGGTATTCATTGGGCAAAAAACCCCCAACCAACAAGACCACCCCCCTCCCATTCAAACAAAACAAAACTAAACCCCATAACCCCAAACCAAAACCAAACCCCCAAACCTTTTACTTGAACTACAGCTTTGCTAAGATTGCTTCCAAAAAGCAAGTACGCCACCAAGATGACAAAGGCAGCAGAGTCTGTCAAATCTGTCCCATTCTAATGTTGCATATCCATGTTTCTATGTGCAAACCCAACTGTTTTTCCTTTTCTGGAGGGAAAAGTCATTTTGAGTGAGCTAGTGGAAACTCTCTGTGGAGTTTCCTCACCCCCAACTACGTGGCTTTAGAATCGCTTCCCCTCAGCATGACTCCATTTCAGATACAGTCTGAAAAAGTCAGATGAAGGAAAACAACTGAAAAGGCATACTTGTACATGTCACTGTAGTTTCTCTCCCCTGGATCTGTCACCCTCTTTGCATAAACATGGTCCCAGTCAAAAGAGATTTCTTTAACCCCAGAATACCTCATAATAGTGTGGAAAGATTCCTCCTCTATGTTGCAGTTAGGATCTGAGAGATGACTGATTATGTCTGGAAGCAGGTTATAGATGGCATTACCCTGTGCAGAATACAGAGGTTCTACATGATACAGAATTATGAAGGACAGCTAAAGTCAAGCCAAATAAGCTGCACACTTAAAATTACATCTTTTCTTCCCACCCCAAATCTACTGTCTGAAAACATCAGCTTTTTGAAACAAACTGTAACATAGCCAGCCAAACCCATCCAGGACTACTTGGCCAAAGTTAAGGGGTAAAAAAACCCCCAACCAATCAACAAGACAACTGCAACCCTTGCTTTGCAACAGCTCTGCTCTTTGGCAGACCTGGATGCAGTTTCTTCACTTTCCAATCTTGTTGCAACCCAACCAAAAAGCTTCCTGATAAAGGAAACTTACAGAGCAGCTGAGCCCAAGGAGCTGCCTTCCATCTTGCCTGAAACAGCCCAATCCATATTCCCTTTGCCAATGCTTCTACATAGTTTCGTCATATAAATCTGTCATCACTGCAGGCATAGGAAGGCAGTGCAGCCAGGGGGCCAGCTCTGCTTTTAACTCAGCAAGCCAAGACACTAATTCCCCAGTATCACTGCAGCTTCTCAGACAGTAGGTCTCAAACTCTGAGGTGCCCACAGCAGCCTTCATGTTGATTGAACAGCATAGAGGGGTAACACTGCTAACTGTTCTTACCTGCTTGGGCTGTAGCTACTTCAATTTAAGTATCTTGATGTCACACAATCAACTTTGAAAGGTTTTAGAGGTGGTGCACTGCCTGAGCCATAAGGTCAGGGAACTCTGTTGTAAGGCCTAAAGGTAAGCTGCAGAAAACTGTCCCCAACCCTGTGCTAGGCATACACAAGAAAGCAAATGGACAAGACACTGGTTTGGAGCCCGCTTTCTGATGTGAATGGATGAGGTCAAATTCAGCAACATCAGGGCTGAAACAAAACTCATGTTACAGTTTCTTTTCTCTCTCCTTATTTAGGTAATGCAGAACGACAGCCAGCTATACACCACTGAAACACCTTTCTCCAACACTCAAGCCTTGTGTGATTGGCCCAGCCTCCACCAGCCTTTCCCCACTCTTGTGAAGTAAGGTCCCCGAGTATGCACTTGCCTTGTTGGAGAGTTCAGTGAAAAAGTTCTGAGCCACTCCCACGATTGCCTCTTCTGGGTCTATAAGCAGAGCTGCCAACTCGCTCACTTGGCCCTTCACCTTTACCATGTCTTTGAGGATGAGGTGAGTCATCACCAGTCCAGCCATCTTCCTCACGCTTGGGCAGGGGTCCCGCAACCTGGTGGAAGTGTATAGTTACCACAGAAAACAGCTGAGTATCTCAGTACTCAGTAATATCAAGTTACTGATAGCCACATCAGCCTAACTCCACAGCCTACATCTGCTGCATACCTTTCTTGCCACCTTCAAATTTGGTTTCCTGGGTCATTCACACCTTCTGGAGGCCCAGTGTCACCCTTCCACAGAGCTCTCATATGTCCTCTCCCAGCAATGAGTCTAGCATTACCTGGCATAGAGATGCGATGTCCAAGGCTCCACCAGATTGGGGAAACGGATGGCCAGATCTCCTGCTGCAATAAGGAGGTTGGCTCTCACACCAGGCAGTCTGGACTTCTCCATCATAGTGAACAGCAGGCGCAAGTGGGAGTCACAGAACTCGGAGCTGATGAGATAGGGTAGAAAAAAGAAGGCATAGATACCAAATTCCCATCTCTCAGATAGTATTTTCTCTGTGTGTCTGCTATCTATGGATGCTCTTTTTGTTTGTTCTTTCCACAGGAAAGGAGTTGTACTGTTTGTTTGTGCTTTAGTACTAGGAAGGCTGGGAAGAGAACACCAGCAGGACTGGCCATTACCTGATCATGCAGACTTTGCCAAGAGCTAGGGCTGCAGCAGCCGAGAGCCCCGGATCGCTGTAGAGCCCAGGGTTGTTGCAGATCTTGAGCACCAGTGGAACAAAGGCAGACAACAGATGCTTCCCTGGAGTGGGCATAAAGACAGCAAGTATGAGAGCACTGTTTGTGCATCCCTCTTTAAGAAAAATTACTTCATTTATCCCACAACTTCTGTAAACTGTAGAAACTGATTGACTCACTTTCACCATTGAAAAACCACCTCCAGAGAGGCAGAGCAAAGAAACAGACAGCTTACATAGAAACTGACATCAGGCAAAACAAATGAGTGTTTCATTCTGACAGAAACAGCCTTCCTCCTGGGTCTGTTGCCCACTGTTCTTATTCTTTCGCAGGCAGAACAAGTGCTCCTCAGTGGCAGCCACACTTACCATCTAGAAGCTCTGTCTCACAAATACTGCGGATGAGCTCTGCCTCAGTGTCATCAGCTGTGGCTCCCACAAGGCCCAGCTCCTCCTCCATAGTGGTCTCATTTCCTGTGCTCTGTGCAGAAAGGAAGACTGTAAAAAAAAAAAAAATGGCATGCAAAAATAACCCCTTCCTTCACAAAGAGGTGCATGCCTGTTACCAGCAGCATGGCAGAGCTGAGAAGAATCAGACACAGAGGTTTATAACCCACTTTACCCTGAGAACTGAACAAAGCTAATAAAGGGTAGTCCAGGATCTGCCAGTCCACATGCCACAGAACACCAATGAACATAAAGCCCAAGCTACTGCAGCTACATAACAGAGACAGACATATGATGCATCTGCATCCATGCCCAAGCCTGGCACGACTTAAGGAATGTGCAAATCCTAAAAGCAAGAAGTTCAAAGTGGCTTTTGAATTGCTGGTCTTGTGAGCAAGATTATAGGACATCTGACAGCAAGGCAAAAGCAACACAAGGGAGGAAGAGCTTCCATCATTACCACCCGAGAGAGGATAGGACCCCCCAGCCCTATGGAACAAGGCTGTAGAGACCCTTTTCCAGAACTTGGAGCACAAATGGGTGTTTCTCACCACTAGCAGCAATTGCAAAAGACTGCACTGGTAGGAAAGGAGGTGATGAATGGAAAGATGTTTGTCTGAAGCAGGAAGATAAGCATGGCCAAAACATCACCCTGCATTCCCTCCCCTCTGTGTCTTCAAAACCCAAGACCAGTGTGAAAGCTTTATCAAGCAGGGTCATTCCAGGACCTCCCTGTCTACCCTGTCCATTTCTATTCCCAAAGCACTCATCACCCTGGATCTCATGCATCTTCAGGAGCTCATTCTCCAGAAGTTGGTTGTAGCAGTAGCTGGGACACCAGAAGAGCTCCCATGAGTAAAAAACACCAACCCTTCAGTTCTCACCTGGGGTCTCTGCTTCTTCGTGCTTCTGTCAGAACGGTTCTTGGTCTTCTCCTCATCTCTGAGCATACGGCGTCTGCGCAGCTCTGCACTCACTGACACTTCCAAATATGCTACCTGCTGCAGTGCCACCTGCCCCACAAGGGACACCAGGTGCATCAGCAGGAATGTGGGGAGACTGCTGGCACCATCAGAGACTCTGCTGGGAGAATCCCCTGAATCTAGCGGAGAAAAATTACTACAGTTCAGTGCTGACCTAGACCTCTTCCCCCATCAGTTACTGCAAAATCCCACTCTATAACCCATCTCCATGCTTCACAGAGTCCTTCACAGCACTTGCACCCTTCCACACCAACACCTCCACCAGCCCCTCAGCTCTGTTCTCCTCCTGCAGTTACTGTAGGCCACCCAATCACAGGACTGGAAACCATGGCTACAGATTTCCTTCAACAGCTTTTTTCCTCACCATCTTTCTGCCCATCATCCTCCTTCAGCTTCTCCAGAGCTTGCTGACTGCACGCCTGCAGAATATGAGCACATATCTCCTCTGCCCCTTCTGCTAGCTGATAGATGAGTGTTACTGCTGCCTCCATGAAGGGGATCCAGTGGCAGCTTGGCTGGGCAAAGCCTGATAAGAAGAGAGAGCAATGTACCACACATCAGCAACACAGGCTGGTGTGTGGTAGGTACATCACACAGCCCAACTTCATCTCCTCCCATCCTATTGTTCACTTCAGCTCACCTTTAGTCACAGTCTCACTCAGGTGGCCAAAGAGCATGTGGTTCTGTGGCAGTCGAAAAGGTGTACTGTTCTTCCCCAGTGCTTGCTGCAGAGAAAACAGATGAGTTACTCTTTCCACCTAAGAGATCCCCCCATGCCCTTCCCCGTACTTAATTTTACTGTGTGCACAATACTAATAAAACCCATGCTAGGCCCATGGCAGGGACATCCAGTACTGCTCTGCAGCTAAATACACAGCAGGAACACCACTGTCACTTTGAAGGCATGGTGGCAGCACTGTGTGGATTTAAAGCTTAGCCAAATGATGATTCCGGGCCAACTCACACAGTTCCACTATTGTAACTTCAAAGTAACTCATTTGAAATCTCAAAATTGTTCTTATAAGATCTGATATTATTTACTCATTCTCCACAATGAATGAAGAGGGAAACCTTTAGAGCATCTTCAGGATTATCAGCAGTAAGACAACTAGATGTCCTTGCCTGGGGGACGCCAGAACCACGAGGTTTTGTTTAAAGCCAAATATCACCAATAGAAATTACAGAGGACAGTGTAAGGTCATTGACACCACTTCACACTTAGGCTGTCGCATATACTCTGTATCAGTCCCTCTCTGTTTTAAGTTGGAAATAAGATAACCCAGAGAAACCAAATAGGACAACGCCCAACGTATCACAGCACATCTGTGTCTGCCTGATCAAGGTATACTTGATCAAAACAAAGGATTTACTTGAGGATTTAAAAGCTTTCAGTAGCTGGAAACTGAATTCCTCAATTCACTATAGTCCTACTCTCTGTACTGAAATTCTGGTTGAGGGAGAGTTACCATAGTCATTCAAGTATCTACAGTTCAGTCCCTTCTCATATACAAACTTAACTGCAGAGTTAAGTCAACCTAAAATTGAATTACAACTGCCTTCAAAACACTTAAGAATGTTGTGGTACATTCTTTAAGGTCTTGTAGTAATGTTCCCAGTGGAAGGGGCAAACATAGAATAATGGTGCTGTGTGAAGGAGGGCTGGTTTTATGCTGAAATTCCTAAACCAAAATGCCCTAAATGCTTGAGTCAAAAACCAAAGAATTCCTCCCACCAAACACATTAAAATAAACGTATAAATTATTCCCCAAACAAAGAAGTCATTGAGCATCATGTTGCAAGTACAACGTGGATAGGTTTGAAAACCTTCCATGTTTTATGTTCAGCTGTACAACAGACAAATCCCAAATACGAACTAATATGAAGGGCAAAAGAATCACATCAGTAGAGGAAAGGGCTTCATGGTTGAGAAAACACAAATCAGTTTAGAACTGGGAGTATGAAGAAGAGAGTTGAAAGGAAAACAGACTTTCTTGTGCACTGAACTCTTTACTAAGTGAATTCAACCTGTTACCTAATGGAAGTTCTTTTATTAGATGTTCACTGATGTGTGCCAAGCTTTCCAGGTGCTGCTGAATGGTCCCAAGCTACTTAATTTTAAAATCAGTAAAAATATAATCACTTCTCTCCCTTCTCAGTACAAACCATTTCCCCCATCTTTGTTTCTGGATAACACTGTTTCTGGATGACCTCAAGAACAAACTAAGAGTCTTACCTTAGTGTTCCTGGCAAGTTTGGAGATGGCATTGCATACTTCTTGAGCCAGGCGATAGTCTTCACATACCTTCTCAGATAGCCCTACTGTCACCAAAACATCCAGGTTGCTACCTATGATCTCTGGATTCCCTCTGTGGAATGGAAGGGAGAGAGGTGCTACTCAAGTTGCTGCTGAAAGTTTACGGAACTATAGATAACCAGGAGAAATACTCTTTGTGTCTTGCAGTGATTTGAGAGAAAAAAATCCCATCCGATGACTCAAGATACAGCTATAAGAGCAGCAAGCAGTATTCCACAGGAGCCAGTATAATCCACATTCCACTAAGAGACAAGATTCTCCAAAGTGAACAACACTGGGCACACTCTCCCTTTGTAAAGGAAGAAGATTCTTTACTCTTTTGTTATCAGAAAGGAGCAAAATCTATATGGGTAAGACAAGGAAAAACGTTGCAAAATAGAAGAGAGTCCAGCAGCTCAGGATTGGTGACATGTGCCACTGCCTTCCCTACTGGGGCAACAAAACACCACCACCACAAAACCCACCCCACCCCTGCCCTAAAAGGGCTAGTGGGCTGGGAAAGTGAGAAAATGAAGACCTTACAGAGCAATTACACTCTTTTTGCCCCAGAAAGGGAGGCAGGTATCTCTACGTGGGAGCTTCTCACTGTTCTTACCCATAAAGCTGCGAAGTTGTGACACAGTAAGCATTGACAAAGGATGGACATTCAGAACACAACAGAAGTAACGTTGCTGTGCTGAGACAGTGCTGGTGGGACCCAGCACAACTACGCTTACTTCCAGGCTTCATTACTCCATGATGTGGTTACTACTTTTGAAGATGCAGAACAGAAAAGTCAGCTGATGCAGCACCCATAGTTCTTCAATAAAAATCGAATCCCTTTATATCCTCCCCCTGCTATGATCAGATGGGTCCCTGCACTCACCGTGCCATCATCCCCAGCAGCATCACAGCAGCACGTCGCTCCAGTGAGGAGCACTGAGATTTTAATGTGAACTGCTCCCAAAGCAGCTGGATCACAGGAGGCTCGATTTCATCTTTCTGCACAAACTCCGAGATCTGCAAGAGACATTTCAGACTGGAGATTAGGAACAATTCCTTCCCCAAAAGGATGATCAGGCACTGGAACAGGCTGTCCAGGGAAGAGGTGGATTCACCATCCCTGGAAGTGTTCAAAAACTGTGTAGATGAGGCCCTCAGTGACATGGGTTAATGGTGGCCTTGGCAGTAACAGTTGGACTTGATGATCTTAAAGGTCTTTTCCAACTGAATTGATTCTATGCAATATAACAAGTAGGGAGAGGCAGAGGAGAATGGACTTCAAGCCAACAAAGACAAACTGCAATGACTACCATTTTAATAAACATCTAAGATCACAAATACAATCTAAACCCAGGCAAGACAAGTACTCACTATTTCTTCCAAGCACCGTATTGTTCCTAGCGATGCATCCACCATGATGAGAGAGAGAGAACGCACCAGGTGCTGGACCCTGGCCCTTTGAAGACGGGGAAAGAAAATACAACTATTAAAAAATATATGTTAAAAAGGAAAACCAGCTGTCACAATTACTTTCCTATTCATAGAGCTGAGAAAATCTATTAGATAACAGAACTGATCCCTGGGGACTTCCCCCTCCACAAGCTGGAGATCTTCAAGTCTCCCAGCTCAAGTGCCAACAAGCATGACACAGGCTCAGAAGTCTAGTGCCTTGTGCACTTCTGCTCCTTTCAGTGCTCAAAAACCCAACAAGAGGCACTCACCAGCCACTTGCAGTTTGTTCTCAACCACATGTCAAAGTACTATTCCCTAAAACATAACAAACTGAAAGCCTGTCTATGAACAAATAAGGCCAGAGCTCAAACTGGGGAAGGGTCATCTCCAGGCAGTACTGATAGTATATAGTATATACTGATAGTATGTATTTTCTTGATAAGAAAAAAGTAAGAAGTAGTAGGTGCTTTTTATTGCACTGATGGTACAAATGAGGGTGAAGTATGGTGCATCTCACCAGCGATCACACTTAGAGCATGTGTATCCAACAGGATTATACATGTGGGCAAATGCTAAATAAAAAGAGCAAGTGAGGAGAGGAGACACAGCTCCTGTCTAGTGTGGAAGAAGCAAGCATGCAAGTGGTACCCAGCTCCCACCCCTAAACCCTCAATAAGAAACAGTAACAAAGACCCCATTAACATCCTCTCATCTACCGTGCGTAGAGATTTGTCACAAACTGGTCTGAATGAAATATAAATAGCAATGTGTGTGAAAGCACCCAAACGATAACAACTAACTTTGTACAGCGTGAGGGATAAAGGAACAGCGTATACTGAAAAACTAAGGACACAACTGACAGTAAACACTGAGGAATGTGTTGTGTACATCAGAAGCAGAATGCCTACACTTAGATAAGGCCACAGCATGCATGACTTGTCAGCAAAAACCCAGCTCTGGTAACAGAAAGATACATCCAACTTTAGACCACACTGTATAACACTCATTATCCCAAAGAATGAGTGACTACAGCCATTAGAAACCCAAAATGTGAGAATTTAAGTCAACCACTTTGCCCACAGAAGTATGCAAGACTTAAGACATGGAATGTTTCCACAATCAGCAACCAAATAATCAACCATAATCAACCCAAAAGGGTTGAAAGAGCTGTCCAAAAAAATCAGTTTATTGTTGCCAATCAGGAAGCCTGCTGACCAGATGAACATTCATAATTGACACTCTTTGTTCCCCATCACATAGAGACCCTACTCAGATAATTTGGACATATGTATCTTGGTGCAGTGCTTTGGATAAAAGTGGCATTTATGAGAATATTAACTGTGAGTGTCTGATAACAGTTTAATTTCTCCTTTTCTCCTTTGGTAAGGTCTCACATGGAATTTTGCTGCATAAATTTCCTACGCACGAATGCAGCAACAAAACGAGAGCAGAAGCTCAGCAGTAGGACCCAAGGAAGACTGGGATACTCATATATCTAACCTTACACTTCAGCTCAGAGTGAAGCGGGGCAAATTTGATTTCTTTTCCTGTCCATTCCCAACAGCTCCCCAGTAGAAACGGAGGGAGGAATACTTACACTTATGAAGAGCCATACCTCCCTGAATCCCTGCTGGGGCTCAGGTAGAGCTGCCTGTAGGCGTTCAGCACAGCCTCCTTAATGCCAGGCTCTTTTGACCATATGAGGGGCAGCATCCTGCGGACTCCAGACACTGCCTCAGACACACCAAACTGCGAGACTGTCACAAAGAACTCGATGGCTTCCTGCACCACTGCAGAGAGAAGAACAGTTGCATTAGTGCAGTTCTTTCCTACTCCCCCTTTGAGAGCCCATTAAAACATACTTATAGGCATACTGCTCCCACAACAAGCCTTACAAACATCTAAGATCACTGCTACTGCCTTCTGAAGTCAGAAAGGGGTCACTAGTACAAAGACATAGATTTCCTGGAGGAAATGGGCACAGGTTAACAGCTAAATCTAATGCAATACATTTAGAGGAAGAACAAAGAGACCATATTTAAAAGTTCTACTCATCAACCACCTTCAACTGTCGCACTAAAGAAGAGCAGGTCATAGAACCTGTTGATCAGGATCACTTTTAGCTACAGAATAAATTGTAAGGGAAAGGTGAGGCAGATGAAACAGCTCTCAGCTCCCCTCTTGTGGCCAGCATAACACTTGAAGCTGCAACAGGGCACTGAACAGGTAACAGAATCCAGATTCACTGGCCATGCTTACTCTGGGAGAACAATGGCTGAGACGAAGCTTCCATAAACTAAGTAATTTTGGTCACCTGGCTTTCAGAAATATTTTTAACCTTGATATTTAAAAAATGGATTCCTGAAGAGCCCGTTCATGCCCTAAAACAACCCTTTCATGACAGCCATTTAGACAGTGCTTGCTTTTCCAATATCCTGGAAGTGCCTGGAACATCTGTTCCATAAAAAGTAGTTCCTCCAACCTTTTCCCCTTCCCTTGGAGCTGCACTACTCCCATATCTCCTTTTCAGCAAATGGAAAGATCTGGAAATGAACAGGGGAAAAGAGCCACATGATTATTTCACACACCTGAGACACAGTTTTCATACATCAACTTGCTGATGAGGCTCAGGGCTTCTGTGATTTTCATTGAGAAGTTGTAAGCATCTTGCAGGTATTGCACCAACATCTCCTGTTTGATCAGCTCTGCTTGAGACTGCTCTTCTGGTACAGCTTCTTCATTCTCAAGACCACTGTTGCCATGCGGAGGACACTCACTGTTCTCACCTGGGCACGAACCTGCACAGCATGAACACTTGTTTTGTGAGCAGTACTGAAGGTACAAGAGAAACAGACATGGTTAGGGGCATTTTAACCCTTCTCTCTCCACTGCATAGTGACATCTTCCAAGAGCTAGGACACAAAAATCCAAATTCTGCCATCAGACTTGGCTACAAAGACAAAATCTCAGCATACTGTAGAGCCAGTTCCAGTACTACGATGGCACCACAGAAATGCCAACTTAATACAGGGGTGGAGACAGGAATGGTCCAGTTGGGGTAAACATCATTAAAATGATGAATGGGTTACTCTGAACTTGGCAGGCCCCCAAAGGCCTTAAAAGGGAATCAGGGCAGAGTAGGGAGAAGGCAAACACTAGTACTCCCTAGCATCAGAAATGCACTTCTACTGGGAAGATGGGACTGTTCAGACCAGAAATCAAGCACCAGGACTAATGTGATCCAGCCACAATGCCAGGCCACTAGAGAAGAAAATGATCCAGAGATGGTGCTGCTCTACCTTGAGCTGTCAAGTACACACAGACTAAGCCCCACAGGGCAGAAGGAAGGACGGGGCACTGCAGAGGGTTTTGGTCTAGCTCTGGCATCAGCTTAGTCTCAGGGAAGAGACATAGCCATGTGAAGCAGTTACCTGTGTAAAGACTCTTCAGAACACCCAAGATTGTTGCCTCCTCATTTTCCTCCATAAGGCTGCTGAAGGGCTCCTTCCCGTGGAAGCGACCCAGGGCCTTCTGTGTAAGGCGGGCTGCACACCTGGACAATGACATTGCCCAGAGAAGAACATAAGCAACCCGTCAGGGCACAACATAAGGGAAACCATCCAACTTTCCCTGAACACCTGGAAAAGCAGCTCCTGCCCACATCTTGCGCTGGGTGCCCATGTCAACGTCTTCCTACAGAGTAATGTTACTGGAAATCATCCCTCTACCCTGGAGCTCAAAACCCTTCTTGCACAGAGAACAAGAAACTGAGCCATCCCTTGGGATAAACACTCTCTCAAAATACAGAGCCTTCTTACTTGTAATTCAGCTTCCTCAGCAGGGCAGTGATTTGCTTCAATGTACTCTCCACTGTTTTCTCAACTTCCAGCACCTCCTCTTCCTCTTCCTGCAGTGGCTGAAAGAGCTGTTGTACGGCAGCCCTAACTTCTGGCAGCATTGCTTCCCACTCTTCCTCTGGGGTGATCACTGGACCTATTCAAAAAAACCCAAACAACAAACAAAAACTGACAGAGGGAATGAAGAACACAGAGACCCAGATGACACCCTACATGTGGAAGGAAACTAATTTGGAGCTTAGGAATTCTGCTTCCCTTTCCTCCCCCAGGAGGCACTATTCCCTGCTTCCCCCAGCAGGTGCTATTTACTATCCACGCTGCAGTAAGAACAGACAAGAAAGCAAAAAGAAACTACTAAGGGTAAAAAAGCCTGACAGGTAAGAGAGAACCATCATCTGATACTGTTTTGTAGGCAGCACCAGGTTCAACGTTAATCAAGTTTAAATCATTATCTGACCAAAATTATGGCTCAGGGAGTTGCTGAATGGTTGGAAATGGAAACCTGGGAGGGTGATCATAGGTAACTTCAGTTCTTACCCTGAAAATAGGATATTTAGCTAAACGGACTGTTGATCTAGATATGGATATTAATATTGCCCTTTTATAACACTACAGTATGAAAAGCTGTTTTGAACTTAATCCCAGTTATCTGGCCTCACCGTTTCACACCGGTAAGATCAGAGACAGAAGCCACCACAAACCGGGAGAAAATTTAAGATGAGGAAAAATAAACCCTGGTATGCCCTGGGAAGGAGAAAGAAGGGGAATTACCTACTGCGGATCTGTTACGATCCCTCATTTCCTGCAGCTTCTGCACTTCTTTCTTCAGTGGCTCACTCAAGTCTGTACAGCTCAGCTGAAGACGCCAGGAAGAGAAGAAATATGTTACTTATCCTCCTTTCCCTGAAAGGAGGTAATTCTCCTTTCTCTTCCACTTCCACTCCCCACTGTTAAGTTGTTGACTCCTTCAGATAACCCTGTTTTTGGAAACTGGATTTGTAGACTCTGGCCATCATCCTAGAGAATGGAATGCCTCAAAATTGACAGTCCGAGGCTCAAAAGCCCAGGAGAAAGCACAGCTAAACATACAGCTGCAGCTGTGTTCTAATTCTGATCCTAAGGAAAGAAACCCCACAGTGGATTCAAATAAAACTGCTGCAGGTTTTTCCACAAACACAGCCTTTCTTACCTTCAGCATAGCTACCAATTACACCAAGTGAGGATAGAGCCAGAGAAAGCAAGATCTGAGCCTGGGAGAACCAGAAACCTGCAGAATCAAAGACTACATCATCCCTCCCACAAGACACAGAAAGGCTGCTGCCCTGGCTATAGCACACTGCAGATATTTAACCTGCATACAGACATCTAATCTATCTATCATACTAGTCAGAATTACCTTGCAGGAGAAGGGATTGTTGGACAAAAACGCAATCAGGAGCTGGATCGCATTTTTAACTACTACCACAGCTTTGTCTTTAAGACGCTCAACAGCCAGTGATACCACAGAATGAAACCGGGTCAGAGGCAGGGCCTAATACAAAATGAGAGCAGAGACAAAGTTATTAAGAAGGCTGAGACAGTCATAAAAAAGCTATTTTACTGCAGACATCTTAATGTACTAAAAGGCACAGATTATAGATTTATATAGGAATGTCTAGGTCTGAAGGGATCTCTGGAAATCTTCTGGTCAACCTCTGTTGAAAGTAAGGACTTAAATTACGTTATCTGTTGAGACTTAGTCTACCTAGCAAGGGGGATGTTTTCCCATACCAATGTCCAAAACCAGCTTGTACAGTGTGCTCTTCTTTCTAGTCTCTCCCATTAATGAAGAACAGCATTTAATTTGCATTCCCCAGTTCCCTCGCCCCTAGGATCTTTGGTCTCTTGAGAAAAAGATACTGCAGACACGACACTACACAGGGACAATACCCTTCTCTGTTAAACTCCAGCCTCTGCAAACAAAGAGCAGCGTGACAGAAATTCCTCAGAAAACACAGCAGGGGAGAGTATGACTAAAGCAAGACCATTTCCTTAGCACAGACTTACCTTGCACTGAACGATTCGAGTGAAGAGCTGCAGCACTCGACTGCGTACAAAGCTGTTGATATCACAGACATGGGCCTGCAGCATGGTCAGGAACTGGTCCCGAGTACCACGGGCAGCTTCCTCCAGCTGGTCACCATTCAGCACATGCACCAGCACTTCTGCCATAGCTGCCAGAATGGCATTTCGCATCATGTAACTCTGAAAAAGAAGAGCTGTTGAACCAGGAACAGACAAAAATACATGACTTGATATGTCAAGGGGAAGTATGGCCCAGAATTTGGGCCTTCTAAGCCCCAGGCCCCAGCCTTAAGTGAATTTCTTCATTACAGATTTTGGGTGAACATGACTGCCTGCAAGATAGAGTAATCCTACCCTGCTGTCCAGCTAGGCCCACAGAAGCCAAGAACTGAGAAACACTTAATGGCTTTTAAGAACAGTTTAAGAAAAAATAACTCAATAACAAACTCATTAAGGACAGAAAAACAAGAGAGAGCAGCTGGGATCTCCCACAGTAAGCAGTTTCCTGTTCCCTGATATGCAAGAGTGACAACCAGACAGATGTCATGGTTTCTGTTACTTTGCATCTTTTAGGTAAGGGCATGCTTTGGCTATTTGATCTCTGTGAAAGAAATTCTGTTTTCAGACAGAAAAACTGGATTGCAGCATCTCCACCACTTGATTTCTCTGGAAGTGGGAACGTACCTCCCCATCCAAGTGACGCAGGAGAACGCTCATGTTTGACAGCACCAGAGCTGGAATCTGTTCAGCCAGTTCAGTTATAAAGACAGCATAACCCTTGATCACAGAAGCATCATGAGCCAGATCCAGAGGACATTTCTGTCCCACCTCCCTGCAAAGAAAGACGAAATAAGGAATAGGGTGCCTCAAGTTGCTAGGGATAGAAGGACAAGCCTTGGGGGTATTTTTCTCACCTTAGCAATTCACCCACCAGGCTTTTCAGACCGTACTCTTTAACCCAGAGGCTTACTGCCTGTGCAAACACTGGGGCTACATGCTCAAAGTGCTGCAGCATCTGTGTGATCTTCAGAGTGGCATCTTTTGTATGTGAGAAGAAGACAGAGGTCAGGGAAAGCAACTGGGAACATCTTCAGGAAGAAGACAGAAGAGCAGGAACTCACTGAACATGTGATCATAGTGAACCAGAGCTGCAGCAAGCAGATGTGTCACAGCCTCCCGCGTGGCCCGGTACCTCTGAAGACCGATACCTGGATTCTCCAGGATACGGTAGGAGCTTCCTGTCATTAAGCTAAAGTCACAGAAGAGAGACAGCAAAACTCACAATCACAACTTGCACCAACATCATTCTAGCACACTGCAATTCTCTCAAATCAGGTATTTTCCAGTACCCTTAAAAAACTGAGGAATAACATCTAAATTTGAAATGCCTACATGACAAAAGGAAGTGGTTCCTAAATGTATTGCTTTCGCCTAAGGACACTTTCCTCAGTTTCCCAGCGACCTGCACCCTGCAGAGGGCTGTAATACTACCTCAGTCGCAGATTTAACATTTAACTCCCCCTTCCAGAAAACCAGTCACTCATCCCACCTCTACATCCACTCCATACCATACCTGACAAATTCTTCTTCCACCACGAAACCACCCCAAAGCTGACGGAGATCCAGCTGCAGCAGCTGTGTGAGCAACCGTAAGACTGGCTCCCTCTCCTCTTCCCATAAGGATCCAGAGGTCTTGGTACGGCTCTTCTTGTTCTAGAAAGGAGATTACACAATGCAATACATCAGCAGCTTGACAACAGAAAAAACACCACCACTACCCTGCTTCCCTCCGAAAAGAAAATGATGGTTATTCTAAAGCATATGATACAGCAAATGATGCTTATTCTAAAGCATTAAGAGACGTACAGTGAGATGTATGAGAAGCTTATATACCCACATCAAATGACCATTTTCACCACAGAAAGGAAGTCTTGAGAAAATACTGGTACACTAAGTACCAGCCAGACACTGAAAAGTGAAAAAGAGAGGCCTGGGCACCTGAGTCCCTGCTGGTGTTTGGATAAATATTGTCCCTTTAGCTATTTTCCATGTACAGTTTCACAGAAACACCAGTACTCCACATTGTTACTGCAAAAGTCAGTCAGAGAAATGCTTTAAGACTTGATGTTTTAGAAAGCAGGCATTCTTTATTGCAGAGTGGGGGTTTCTGGTGGTCACCGATAATCCTCCTTGCTGTGTTCACTGACTAAGCTCAGTGCTCGTGCATGCCCGCAAGGTCCCAGTCCTGACTTAGTGCTTTTGTTCTGTTCCAGTCTCTGTAACCTTGAAGGCTAGCATCCTTGGTCTTATTTACTGCTTCCTTAGTTATCAGTTCCATGATGTTCCTTCCCCTGTCAGATGAACGTTCCTTACTCCCTTCATGTCAGCAAGTTAGAACAGTTTGCTGTATTTTACTATGCTACTTTAAAGTCATACACATTATTGTTTGTTTAAACCTATAATTTAAGCCTACAGCATCATGCTCTGATATAACATTGGATAGATACCAGAGAGTCCGGCAAGCTTACGTGTTTCCTACTTTATGACTTTATTTTCCCCCCAGACCACACCTCCAAACCACTCTTGCAGGTTTCCATTTCAAAGGCGTCCATCAGGCCAGTCAGCAAGTAGCAGTTCATCTTCAGAGCATTGAGGTGAGCAACACGGTCTGCATGGCTCAGCTCAGAATCACCCAAAATGGCAGGAAGTTCATTGGAATGATGGGATACCACTGAAGAAAAGCAGAACATCGTGAGCACTCCTTGCCAGGCCCCTCAGCTATACTCTCTTTTAGAGACTTAGAGCAGTCATCAGATTACCAAAGATGTGTGCTCACATCTCACCAGCTGTAACGTGGGCTGCCCCCTACAACCCAAACCGGTTTCTTTTTCACTGGCCTATCCTATCCCCATAGCCCCTTGCCAGCTCATGGAAACACTCGCTCAGAGCTGATGCATCCCAAAGATGTATTTTCCAGGGATGCGGAGAAGGGGAATTTTTGTCGGCCTGCCCTTACAGCAAACATGCACAGCTCAGCATTGTCCACCAAGATTACAGGCCCGTATTACTGGAATGGGCTGAGGGTGCAACCCAGCTGGTCAAGTCACATTAGCCTTTATATCATCACTGAGCTGCCAAATGAGAGCAACCCCTCCATCACTCCTACTTCAGCTAGAAACAGCAGATACCCACCGCGCGTCATCAGCTCCAGGGCATCCTCCTTGACAGCAGTCCCCACAGCTTGGAAATGGCTACGGAGCAAGCACAGTGCGTGAGAGCAGCGACTAACCACCGCCAGGGAGGGACGAGACCTGAGCTCCCAGGTGGACCCGCCTCCCCGCGACCCTCCTCTGTTCGCTGCCTTCCCCCTGCCCCGGTTCCGCACTCCCCGCTCTGTACTCACTGCAGCAAGCTGTACATGGGATCGAAGTGCTGCAGCACCGCCAGCGCGCCCCGCGCCCGGAAGGCACTCCGGAAGGCTGCGGGGAAACACGAGAGGGGCGATCACGGCCGTGAGCCGGGCTAGGCCGGTAAAAGAAAACGGGGTATTGGGGGGCCGCATACCTGTAAGGGCGGGCGGCAGGTCGCGGGCGGGCAGCACCTCCTGCACGGTGTACTGCCCGGGGCCGCTCTCCCGCAGCAGGTCAGCGGGAACGATGGGCAAGCGGAACTCCGGGACCGCCGCCATGGCCCCCGCCACCTGCTCGGGCGAGCCCCGGCGCTCCAAACAACGCGCGCGGTCCGCGCTCGCCTGGCCCTGCCTCCTTCCCGGGCCTATCAGAGCTCCATCAGCGGCTCCCCCGCCCTCTTCGACCGTTAGCGGGACGTCAATCCCCGCCTTTCTGCTTCCCGTTCACACCGTCGGGAAGCGGAAGGATACGGCGCGGCGGAGCCGCTCCTCCTGCCCCGCCGGGGGGGGTCACCGCGATGGCGGCGCTGGTGCGGGCGGCCGGCAGAGCCCTGCTGGGCTGCGCCGCGCCTCTGCTCCGCGCCCAGCGGAACCTGAGCGGCGGCAGCGGGGCGCTGTGCGGGCCAGTGCGGCCCGGCCTCCCCGTGCCGCTGTCCTCCCCTCTGGCCGGGCTCACCCGGCCCATCCGCATCAGGGAACCCAAGAAGCGCAAGCCGGTGGATCGGTGGACGGAAAAGCGAGCCTTGTTCGGGGTGTACGACAACGTGGGGATCCTGGGTAAGACACTTGCGCTGTGGCCTGAGGGGAGGGAGGCCGGACCCACCTGCGGACGAGCGGCTCTTCCAGCAACGAGCAGGCACGGAGGGTTGGAGCCAGCTGCCCTTGGAACAGCAGGGCCCAGCTTCATCCTCTCCGTTCTCTCCTGCCCTTCCCTCCCGTTTTCAGGTGGCTTCCAGCTGCACCCGAAGCAACTCATCGTGGGGCCCACGTGGCTGCGAGGCTGGCGGGGCAACGAGTTGCAGAGGTGCATTCGTAAGAAGAGGATGGTGGGAAATCGGATGTTTATGGAGGACTACCACAAACTCAGCAAGAGGATCCGGTACTTGTACAGGCGTTTCAATCGCACTGGGAAGCACCGTTAGGACCGACCGTGGGTTTGGTACATGCAGGATGGTTTTGTGCCGTCACGGTCAGAATAAAAACAGCTTTCACACAGTTGCGTTCCCGGTGCTTTCTGCAACCCTTACTGTGCATTTGTGGCCTGGTCCCGAGGTTCTGCTTCTGCTCCAGGCCTGAGCTCCTCTGTGCAAGTTCTGGCCCCTCAGTCATTTCCCTACGTATTTCTCACAAATATCTGTTCCAGCCTGTGTCCCTGAACTTGATCTGAGACTTCTCTACTTCTTGGCCATGCTTCTCGCACGCGTTCAGTCTCTGAGCCTCAGGTTCTGATGTCCTACTTGACAATTTCAGTATGCTCCATCTTAGATCTTTTTCCTCATAACCAAATTTTCAAGTTAGTGCTAAGAGTGCCTCCTAACGTCTTCCTTCTTGCCCCCTTGCTCTCCATTCATGTGTAATTAAGTGTCAATGATCCAAATATTAGTTGAAATGCATCAAATCTATCTTAAGAACAGGTTTGTCTTTCACACTGATGATGACTTAACCCCCTGCTAATAACGCTTACTGACCAAGTGGCCTTTTTTTTCTAATCTGGTTAGGATTTGCAGAAGAAACTCAGGCATTTAACTGTTTTAAAAATCTCTGGCTTCTAGTTTTCCATAACTGTTACTGGTTGCCTTAGAAGAGAAGTTACAGTGAGTCAGAGATGCATCCTGCTAGTCCAGCATCACAAAGACACTTCAAAAACATCAGAATGATGAGCGGGTGATTGCCTCTCTTCTCCATTAGTTGTCAATTTGGCTGCTAGGTTATTGGGGAGTTTATCTGTTGATGTGATGTATTGTTATTGAGTGATGCTACTTTGTCTTCCAAAGCACTTGGTTGGAAGAGGCAGGGAATGAAAAGAATTTTCTTTAAGTCTTAATCCTTAGGAAGGTTGTAGCCAAAGTCTCTGTTGGAGCACCGGAAGTCCATGTTCTCAGGAGCAGGGTGGCAGACCTGTGTCCACGTGGAGACTGAGTGAGCACCTGGAAGAGAGCACCTGGGGGTTATCACATACACAGACCTTGGCTGCAGCAAATCTTTGCCTGAAAGTATGTCAGAAACTGGAAAAGCGTCTGAGAAAGGAACCTGGTATCCTTTGTCACCTCTTGGGCCTTGAGCACCAACTTGGCAAGGGCTCTGTGGGCCAGTAGATCCACAAACTCCATCTTGTTATTAGCAACGGTTATTGGAACTGTTCTCAGACTGCGGCAGGAAGGTCGCCAAGCTACAGAAGCTTCTTCCATGACTTGTCCCTTGGCAGCTTGTCTGAAGGCACAGCTTAAAAACCTGCAGTTCTGCTGAGGCTACTTGCTAGGCTGCTCCTTAACCCTCAACAGTCCCATCTGCAAACCATCTGGCTCTTGTCTCAACGCTGTATTAAGCCTTTGCCTTCCTTGTAGCCACAGTTTGTTGTTTCCCAGGCTATAATTCGTAACATAGTAATGTGTATCTACTGATCTATTGGAGCTAATACAAAAAAAACCCTTTTATTAATGGTCTGTATCACCTGGTGAACTACCTGAAAGGAGTGAGGAGGTGGGTGGTCTTTTCTCCCAAGTAATAAGTGATAGGACAAGTGGAAATGGCTTCAGGCTGGGCCAGGGGAGGTTTAGACTGGAGATGAAGCACAATTCCTTCCCCAGAGGGTGCTCAGGCATTGGAACAGCTGCCGAGGGCAGTGCTGGAGTAACTGTCCATGGAAGTGTTCACACACCGTGTGGATGAGGCCCTCAGTGCCATGGGTTAGTGGTGCCCTTGGCAGTGCTGGGGAACGGTTGGACTGGATGAGCTTAAAGGTCTTTTCCAACCTGGTTGGTTCTATGAAGCGAAAAGGCAGCTCAGCGTAGGTGCAAACCTTACGCCTGCCGCCCTACTCACCACAGCAAGTGCTGCATGGAGACTTCTTGGGCCAGTACTCTCCTG